>CAMOHE010050466.1:26685-56327 GCA_946598075.1 Artocarpus hirsutus | reverse complement strand
TAGAAAAATTAAATACATTAGAAATTGAATAATACTATTTTTAACGAGATAAAACTAACTAATGTAGAAAAGTAAAGAAGAATATTATTTATGTCAATTATGACTAAATAAATAAGATAAAAATACACGTTGAGAGAAAAATAATTCAATAAAGTTAACATTGATAAATAATTTATGTTTGTCACATATCTTTTTATTCCCAACTACCCACAATACATTTTGAATTTTAATTTAAAAAGGAAGGATTCAGCATAAATTTTTACAATAATTGTATAGACATTGGACCAACAATTAAATACAAACAGATTAGGGCTTAATTTGGTATTTACTATGTACGAGTTTGAGCCCTCAAATCATCATTATTGGGACCTGTCTAACTTTTAAGTTCGAACAATATTAAAATGGAATGACAGTTAAATTGAAACTGTGAATAATCAAACAATATAATAAAAATCAATGATAGTATACATGAAATTTATAACGGTTCACTCTATAATGAGAGCTATGTCCATTGGTTTTCGGTATGATAAATAGTTTGATACAGATTACAAAGAGTTAAGAGATTTGTTATGAAAACAGTAGCAATTTATGCAGAGTTTTTATAAGTTCCTCTCCTTCAATAATGAAGCTGCTGCTACTATCTATAGAGGGTACTGCATGCGAGCGTGGCCTCAATCTGATAGAAGGAGGGGGCATCGTAGTGTTTATAGTTGTGGGATACATGTCGATCTTTGATAGGACGTAAACACCAGACTTCTTCTCATGTCTTATTTTGTGGCTCAGCGTGTACCTCCTTGTAACTACTAAGTTCTATACATCAATTCCATCGAATTCAACACTTAGAAAATTCACAACAGCGAGAAAAGTGTAGATTCACACAAAACGAAACAAGTAGAAATTGTAATCGAACCACAATTATCAAATCGATTGATCCCTCTAGTCAGTCAAGCAATGAGCAAGTGATGCTTACGATAACAATTTGTCCTAAATCGAACACTCTCATCGGGCTTAATTTGCTCTGACTGTAATTTAGATTTTACATGCTAGACCTTTACTTAATGATTTAGGCCTCACTAAATCATACCCCAATAGCTAGCCCCTCACTCCCTAGTCGATGTGACCGATTACAGGAGTGAATTAGTTATTCTGAGCAGGTCCAACCCTTGATTTGATCATACATTGCTTCTTTTAGATGAAACTTTGCATTCACACCATAATCATCGTCCTACCTCAAGAAAACGCGAGTGTCAATTACACATTACACGTGGCATACTATAATTGGAGCATTTCAAAATATCCCTGCACTACTAATGTTAGCAATTGATTGAAAAGACAGCACTTGGTTTGAGCGGGAAGTCAAAAATATGTCTAATCTTAACCATTAGGTCATTTCCTTAAAAAATAAATCCAAGCCATTCAGCATCTTTTTCAGATAATATAAACCAACTCCTCTTTCTCTCCTTCAAAATTCAAGCTTAAGCTTTTGAGTTCTTAGAGCGTTTCTATCCATTAGGAGGCAAGATTTTCTTCCTTTTCTTGATTTTCTTGTGACTTTCTTTCTGTAAACCTTTTTTTTCTTTTGGCAATTTTGCATACTTTGAAGCTATTTTCTCCTTATTTTTTGAGAAAATCTATAGTTTTTAGGGTTGCTTAGTTCTTGTGGGTTCTAGAACTTTTAAGAACTTCTTCGGAATTCTTCTAATCACGAATCCCTTGGTCCTTTGTTTTTTTTAGCCTTAGATTTCTTTCAAATTTTTATTTGTCATGAAAAATGTCAAAAAAACTATCGATATTAGTTCAAGCTCAAGCAAAAGTAGCAATTCTTGAGGTAGCAATGATGAAAGGGACGTCAATAAAAGGATTCTACAACAATCAAGACTTGAATAGGCTTCTCAAATTGGTGGGGCTAGAAGCAGCAGAGAAGCAATAAAGGGCATAATCGATCAAACCATCAAATTAAACCATAAAATTGTTTTCCCGGGTGTTCTTCAATGTCTACGATGTCTACACCACCGAATTTGATCTGCACCAACACCAAATAGGACAATTGTTACTGTTGTGCCCATGGCTGTCGCATGTCCTACTCTACCCATAGCCATTATGCGTCCTGTTATTCTCACTACTGCTGCTGCTTGCCTCCTTGGTTATAGACCAAAGGCTTACTTGTTAATATGGAGACCAAAAGCCTTTATCATGAACCTTCCCCTAGTTATAGACACAGAACTATAAACAAAGGTTGCTTTACTTGTCATCTGTACAGTCTTGCCTCCGGCCATCTTGGCCACGTCTGTGGTCATGTGTGTTGCCTCTAGTCAGGTCGCACACTTGCCTTCTGTCAAACTCACTTTGGTCTCCACCGCCGTCCAACACCTCCTTCGACGACCACCGCGTAACTGCCAACTTAGACGCCAGTTTCCTTCTCGAGAACGTCGTACATAAGCGCATGATTTTTGACAATCTCACCGCTTCTGTCGACAGGGCATCAGCCGGCCCTCTCCCGCCATTTGAGCTTTGCATCGTTGATAACATGTCTTGCAATGATAGATTCACCACACGGTTCAGGCTCAACGACGTGTCATTTGGTGTCGAGTCTTTGGATGATGATCACATGAACAAGTCAGGATCTTCGTACGTTAAATTTGGGTAAGATGTAAAATTGTGACATGCAAGGGTAAAGCATGGTCAAAATGGAGAATTCCCATAAAGGTAAAGGTAAGATGTAAAACTGTGAAAATCTCTCTCTCTTACAATAATATTGTCAATGCTACTAGACATTCACAATCTCAGCCAGTTCAATTCGATGAATATTGCTTGATTGACGACTAGTGGGATGAAGTCGGTTTGATGTTCATTTTTCTAGGAGCATTCTTTTTGGTTATGTTTGTCTTTGTGATTTTTTGTGCGTGTGTAGAGTTAGGTCAAATTAATGGCTAGGAATGAAATATATAGGATTAGAGATGTCAAATAAAGTGGACTGGCCTGGCCCAGCCCAACCTATTCAATTCGGGACAAGCATACATTATGCCGTGTTTGAGCCTGCCTATTTATTTATCATGCATTGCTAGGCCCTACCTAGTTAATTTTTAGGACGTTAAGCCCAGCCCATGGTCCATTTATTAGTGGACTGTGCCCATAAAGTGCTTGAATTGTGCTTGTGCACGTATCAATGTTCGTGTTTTTTTGTTGTACTTTTAGATCTTAATATATCTTTCTCCTGCTTAATGTTAAATTTATGAAAAAAACAAAACAAAACAAAATAAAAGAGAATAAAATGAAAACACTAAATCGTAGCAAAAGAAAGTACATTATTGATAAAAAAATTCTTTGTTTGAGGACAATAACATTGTAGAGTCTTGTACGGTGCAGTTTCTATTATTTTAGTTTTTCATATAAATTAAAGAGGGTAAGTATATATTGGCAATTAAAAATTTACCAATAGCAAAAAATCTATTTGATCTTTTTTCTTTTTTATTAAAATCTATTCGAAATTTAGAACTTCTTTATAAAAAATATTTATTAAAATATAAAAGATATTAATAAAATTAGTTTTAAATTGCATATTTTAATTGTGCTTATAATTAGATCCAAATCATGCTTTTAACGTGCTCGTGTTAAGTCCTTACCGTACCGTGCCCTTAACATGCTTTGTGTCTAAAAGTTGTATTAAACCCAGCCCATTTAATAAGCGGGATGGGCTAGGCCTATTTAATAGGCATGTCATGCTACGTCGTACCTGCTTTTTAATATGTGCTTGTGCTAGCCCACTAGGTCTAACCCATTTTGACATCTCTATGTAGGATCCTTTTGTTCAACTTTGGATATTTTTATTTAGGTTATTAATACTTTTATGGAACAAAATGTAACAAGATGTCTTTCTTTTGCAATTTTGATTTTTCTATGTGATTAATCAGATCCTTTTATTTTTTATTTTGGGTTAGTAAAACTAAGGGCGAGGCTTAAGTAAAATTACATTTAAGGGCAAAAATGATATAAAAATTTCTCTAGCTCTTCTTATACACACGATTTCTCTCTCTTTAAAACTAGGTCAAAAAATATTTAAATATTTGTTTTTTTTATAATTATCAAGCACTAACCAAAAAAACGATAGAAACTATCCACTGCCAAGTATCTCAAAAATGGCACACACTAAAAGAGTAATAAGCTTGAATCTTAGAACTATCTGGAAAAAAAATATAATTTCAACCAAAAGAAATCTAAGATCTTTTTTTTTATTTTTTTTATTTGCAGGGCTTTGTAATTCTTATGGTTCAAACATGTGAGAAAATGGTGATAAACTGGTAGTGGACGACGATACTTATGATTAATCAAACAAGGATGATAAATCGATGACAAATTAAACAACTACTAGTGAGAAAAATGCATAACATACTATTTTTTGGGTTTGCAAAATGTGGTAAATGAAGGTAAACGATGGGTAAGGAGGAAGTTTTTGCTGGTGTGGGAAAAGAAAAGAAAGTTTTAAGGGTGTTTTTGGAACAATGAAAAGTTGTAAAGAGCAGTTATTAAATTTCAGATTTTAAATACAGGGTTTAAATGAGGTGTTGGAAAAATAGATTGGGGTGTGGTAATAGACCTATCCTAAAACTAATGGCCTTTAAGTTTCCTCTTTTTTGTCTCGAAACATTAAAAATCATCACTTTAATTACTATCTCGACTTTCAAATCTCCCCCTCTCTATTCAATTTTCTATAAAAAATGACGAAAATGATCATAGGGATTGTTGAACTATTTATGGCTACATAGCAAAATATTAAATTGAAAATCAACAAATAATTTTCTCCAACTTTTTAAATGAGATTGTGAATGATAATTTTCACTTAAGCTGACAAAATGTCAGTTTTGCCCTTATATATCACTCATGTATGGCTCACATGGGTCTATGCATAAATAATCGAGAGTGTTTTTTTACATTCATATGCCAAATTTACCATTAGCATATCAATTTAGCATTGTATTAGAGAAGTTCTAACATATAGCAAATTTGATATTTGATTTCTATTAGTTGGTAGATTGACTTTTTGTTTTAGCAATTACAACATTCTTACAATTTAATTGTTTTAATATTAAAAGTTAATTGTTACAAGTTTCAAAATTCAATAATTATGACAAATTAAAAGGCAAATATGACATTTTAATTCACATTATGCATTGGAACATAAAATAAATTAACACATCAAATAGTTGTTTTATATTTTTTAGTGGCAAATATAATATTGGTAGTTACATTTGTGGTAGAGATGGTCAGAGGCTTATAATGTCAAAGTAAGAACATAAATCTTCATGCCGCTCTAATGAGGAGGCATTCTTCTAGATCAACCACTAAAAAAATGTTTAAGACCCAACTCTAATCTCTAAAACTATGTTTTAGGGTTGTGCATAAAACCTGTCACTCCACCCATCCCACCACTCGGCCCCCCGCCTTAAAATGAGGTCATAAGAAACAAGAAAGATACAAGAAAGATATTAACCTCCTGTATTGTAAGTTGTTCACAATGAAGAATTGAATTACCTCAATCCAGAAGCTATTATGGTTCAAAAATTGATGAAAATAACATATGGGTATTTTTATGAAAATAGAGTATTTATTTTCTTGAAAAAATGAGTATTTTTATGTTGTTATGCTTGCCATTAATCTTTTGCACTATCAGAGGGAATTTGTGTGATTGTCAAAATTCTAATCTATTTTTTAGTTTAAATTGTACGAGAGAAAACTACTTTAATAAAAGCCATCGGAACGATATAAAAAACAGTTTCAATCGTGATTGCAAAATGTCGTATCTCCCTCGAGCCACTCTCATCTTATCCAACATTTCTCAATCAAATCATGCTTTGCGTATTGATCCAATGGCATCCTCACTCACTCTCAAGCGCCTCCTCTCCTTCGACCTTCTCCCTAAATCCCTTGCCGCTCGTATTGTCCCCATCGCCCACTCCCCTCTCGCCGCTTCTAGGTCATTCAACGTCGATGCAGCCCAAAATCACGGCGGCGATGTCCACTACGCCCCAGGTACTTTTCCTTTGAATCCTTTCTCGTTAAAGTTTTGATTTTTAGAGTTCTTTTTGCTATAAAATTGGAAAATTGATTCCTAATGCAATCTTGTGGTTCATAATCTTGCTCTCGCTATATTGTTCCATGCCAGAGGCTTGACCTGTAACCAATGGCGGAAACTGAAGAACCTCTTGAATCCTGACAAAACCTTATTTCAACCTAGCATCAGCTATTTGGGGATGACGAAGAAATTCTTTGAACAGCTCAATCATAGTGCGGGTCCCACTTGCATGCTGTACTTGCCCCAAGGAGCTTCAAAGAAGTTGAACTTGTTGCCCTCTAGGGATTCCGTTGAACACCAAGGTTTTCTGTGTTGAATAATGGACCCGAATCAATCCTAGCAAAGTAAGAAAAAAAAAAAAAAAAGGCAGGGGGGGCAATGGCTCGGCTCTGCGGCGCCCAAAAGAAGGGTCGCGACGCCCGCCTGACAGCGCCGTGGCACCCAAAATGAGCGTCAAGGTGCCCGCTCGAGTGCAAACCAAAGCCGCGGGTCGGTTTCAAGCGCCGCGGTGCTCGGAGTTTGGTTTCTTGTAAAATTTTGCGTCAGAGTGAAATTAAAACGCCCCAAAAACGGGAAACTACTGGGGTTTCTTATTAGTTGCTATTTTTCTCTTCTTTGGAGTATAAATAGACATAAGGTGGCTAGGGTTGAGTGTGTGAGTGACATTATTTTGTATGAGGTATATTTTTGTGAGAGCTCCATTATTGAGAGAGAAAAATTCCCACAAAGAATGCTAGATAGAAGAGAGATTTAGTAAACACAAATTGAGAGTGTGTGATAAATTTCTTTTGTAATCTATAATCTCCTTCATCATAGTGGAATCTGCAGCGGTAGAAACAAGACGTAGTCTCGAATTTGAACGAACCTGTATAAAAATTTGATGTTTTTCTTTTCTTCTTTTCTCCAATTTTTTTTCTGTATTATTCGTTCTTATGATCCTTAGAATTAGGAGACGCCTAATTCCCCAACATTTTGTTGTTGTACGGACAATACAAATCCAATTTGGTGGATCATATTGATCTGGGAAAAGTTTCTGAATTTGATGAAATGGAAAGTTCTCTCTTCAACTTTTATCTTCCAAGCTCGAATCTTTGTTCTATGCTCGATCCGGTTTTCACAAAGGACGAGGGTGAGCAAACGGGTTCTGAAACTTCTCAGGCCTCAGCAAAGCAAAGCTGAGATAGAGAATGGTGAAGGTATTGGAATTTGTCTTCTATGTTGTTGTTTTTTTTTTTTTAATTTTTTTTAAATTTTTGGTAGCAAGTTTTTTAGGGGTTTTGAATACAGAGAATTGTGAGCATAATGTTTTTGTTGCCTTAGCTGTTGGTGTTATGAAATAGTCTCTCCATAGAAGAAGTACTCTTTTGAGTTCTTCAAGAGAAAAAACATGTCTTCGATTAGGTTGGAAACTTGGAATGGTTACAGTTTCTATGGATGGAGGAGATTTTTTTCATCCAAATTAGCTTATTATAATAGTTGAAAGAGCATAAGCAGTAGAAATTTGGTAGTTCTATTATAATGTTGTTTGTAGCTTGGATGATTATCAATGCATCAAACTTCATATATTTGGAGATTTAATTATAAGCTAATCACTATGATTTCTAAAATCCCCAAATTCGTTGTGCAAAATTATTTCAATTACGATTGAAGTGGCATTATGGCGCTTTAAGTTGTGAGTGCTATATTTTGATATGATATAACTATCTTATTGAGTGACTTAATACATGTTTAATCTCTATATGTTCAAAGAGATTGACCTAGAACACAATTCCTGAGAACAGAAAAAAAAGAAATTTCCATTCAATATATTGCAGATAAGGATTATTTCCGGATTATATTTCAGTTTGCATGTCTCACGATGTGTACGCACTTCTTCATCGATCATACTTGAAAGAATAAAATGGCTTTTTGCATGTGATCTTGAAATGGACATTCAGAAGCTCAAGTTCTAGAACGTCTTCATTTTGCATGAGAAACATACAGGCTAATTCCTCTAGTTTTCTGCAGCATTCTTGCGTTATTGAGTGTTTTGAATTCCAACTTCTAGTCCAAGTTGCCTAAACTCACCTCCTTTGCAAAGTAGGATGACGCCAAGCACCTTTTTTGCCTCCAAGGTGACCTACATTGTCACGTCACAGAGTACGGGAGGTGACGTGGTGGGTTAATTAAGTTAATTAAATGAAAATTTAATTAAAATATGAATTTTAGAATAGGAATTAATTATAAAAATGTGATAATTTTAAAACCATTTTAGAAGCAAGCAGTTAAAATATTTAAACAAATAGAATAATAAAATAAACAATAAGGAAAAGATGACTAAAACTACGGAGGAAAGAGAATGGGTTCCACTAACCCACATTTTGTGCATACACACAATACTGACAATATCAAATTACAACCACAGTCTAAAATAAAAGAGAAAGTTAAGAATTATACATGCCTTGAATTGTTTGTTCTATAACCTACCCAGATCTTCTACTGGTTGCAAGTCCAGTCAGTGGACTCTTTTCTGATCCTAAGTTGATATCCACCTAGAAGGGAAAGATTTTAAAACAAATAAAATGTGAGTGAAAGGCTCAGTAGAACTATATTTTGAAAATATTTAATTTTAAAAGAATTTTCATTATTTAAATAAATATATAGAGGAAACGAACTAGAACAAATAAATGAATAGATGAAAATTTAATAAAAGCGTTCCTTACCAAAATAGATTAAATAGGTCGACCAGAAAGAATACCATTTTTTTTTCTGGGCAAACTATATGTAAATCACCACCGTAGTGGCCCAGTTGGGTTTCGGGACCTGCCCCCAAGGTCGCACTCTACACGACCCGATCTCTGATATGGCATCATGCCCTTAAACTTAATTACATATATCTTTCTATGATTATTAAAATCTCTTTTTACCAAATATAATCATTTACATTCATTATGAGGTTTATTATAAAAATCACCTCAATTCTACCATTTATGAAATCAGTCAATAAAATCCTTTTTCAACCAATCATTGAAAACATTTTTGTTAAAAATTCATTTATGGTTAAAAAGTTTAAAATTGGCTGCCAAGAAAGGGGTAGAAGTTCTACCTCGATACTCGTGTTTGTGTCCCGCACTGTAATCCCAGTCCACTATACGTTAGCTTCGCGGATCCATGTACAACCTTAAATGAAAACTAAGTCTATTAGTATCTAGCGTGAGATATTCTATATCATTAAATCATCTTATGGTGTCCTAGTGTGCCATTTAAGTTTTTAAAATCATTTTACAAAGTCAAAATTTCAATTGGGTTTCAAAACGATGAAAACGGGTGAAAAATCATAAAATTTCACCATCTCCAGTCGGCCTACCCGTCGCCTTGGTTTGGCCAGCCAAACTATGCAGTTCGGCCTGCTGGAAGTCCAAGTTCGATCGGCCGAACTTTCCTAGGTTCGGCCTGCCGGTCGTATGAATTCGGCCTACCGAACTTATGAATCCTGCCCGTTGAACATGAACTTTGGCCTGCCAATCTGAAAAAATTTCAGAATTTTTCAGGCCCGGGTTTCTGACTTCCTGAGCCCAAATCTTCAATTTCAACCTGTTTTCTCAATTCTCAAGTATGGGTAATGATCATAATTGATAAGAAAAACATAGTAGATCACTTTTTAATGCATTAAAACAAGATTGAAACAAAATTTTTAAAAAAATCCAAAAATTGAGAAAAATTGAGAAAAATGAAAAATCTTGATTAAATCATTTTTTGATCAAACAAAGCTTAAATCGTAGTTATTATATGTTCCTCTTACTTAGATTAATGGTTTTCTAAGCTTGAGAAAGCTTGAATTTTAAAATACAAGAAAATTTGAGAAATTGAAAAAGTTTTAAAATTTAGAAACTAACTTCGATTTCAAGCTTTGAATCGCGTTTGTGGTTGCTAAATCAAGTTCCCAAACCTTCAATCCGGTAACCCGAGGCTTGAAATTGATTTTTGTTTCAAAAATTTTTGAGAGAATTTGAGAGAGAAGGAGAGACAGAGAAAGAGAGGGTGAGTGAACGGGAGAGAGAGGAGAGAGAGGCGAGAGAGTGAAGAGAGAAGGGAGAGTGAGAGAGTTTAAATAAAGGAAAACGATAGGCGGTTTCATTGTGTGAAAACTGTGTGCTGCCCACGGTTTTATAAAACGAGTATCTTTTGACATTTGACAAATTGTTTTGTTTTAAAAATTCAAAATAATAATTAAAATAATTTAAAGTGATTGAAAATCATTAAAATAATAAAAAATAATACTAATTTAGAAATTTTATAAAATGATCAAATTAGGTTTAAAAATACTCATTATGGCACACTAATCTACCATTTAACATGCTAACAACACTTAATTAATTTCATGGTGTTACATGCAGCTCTTTTCAAATTTCAAACTATACGTACCCTAGGCTCCTTTTTGAGGTTGATCTAGAACGTTCAATCTGTAGAATAGTGGCCCGATGTAAATATTGTTAGAAAAGTTTGGAATATGCGTCAAAAATTTCATCAAACTCTTGAGTTTCTGTCTTCCCTGTCTCTGCATGGTTTGAAAGTAGGTGTGCCAAAATAAGGATGCCAAATGTGTTGGAATGTGCAGTATGTTCTTTTAATGTTCCATTCATTTTTAACAGCAAACCAAACTCATTGACGGTAGGATGGTTAAATATCACTAGTCCTTGATACAGGGCCTCTATCGCCTGTTTGTTTCCTTGCTCAAGTACAAGCTTTATCGATTAAACGGAAAGTTCCTCAATCGGTACTTGTCGGTAAATATATTCGTCGTTGTCTAGTTCCTTGCAAACTTGAGAATTTGCAATCTCATTAGGAAGTTTCAAGTTTAGTTTTTGTGTGCTTTAGACAGTGAAAAGATAGAATTTGTTATTCTCATCTTGGTCCTAAAAAATCAATCAAAGACCGTGCAAATTAGACTCTGTACCATTTATGAAGTTTAATTTTACACGGTCTAATATACTTATATCACTTATCTTTGGATGGTTTGAAAAATACTTCTTTTTTAACTGTAAATGCAAACTACATACATATGGAAAAAATAAAAAGAGAATTTATCCTTTTGTTTTTGGTACTAGAGAATTAGGAAAGTGAATAACAAGGAGAGCACTGGTTTTGCCTCCAATTCTGCATAGGGCTTGAGCAATTTAACATGAAATTTGGAACACCATTGGGTACACGATAGAGGAAAGGGACGAAATCGAGAAAGATGAGACAACACAAACAGATTTTTATGCATTTGTTGCACTTGTACCTAGTTATTTTGTTGATCTAATTTATGAGTATTATAGTTTGATTGAAAAATGTAGTACAGCGAGTGATTTAAGAAGCAAAAGAGTGTGAAGAAAAGGATTTAAAAGTTACATTCTCGAACTTTCTGGTAGCTTCCCCTTAATACTCGGTGCAAATGAGTGGAAAACAGTACTTGCTGTCAGGTAGTATCTTCAATCAGCATCATCTGCGCAGGATCTTTCAAGAATATCCCCAGTTTATTTTTGCTCTGTATGCCCAGATTCTTGAACTATTATTTGTACGAACTTTTCTTTTCTTTTCTTTTTTGGAAAAGAATGTGAGTACCAACTTTGACCTTGTTTCGAGAAAGTAAATTAAAATAGAATGCAACTATGTAGCAAAAAGGTTTGAATTGTAATTTAAATCCATGAGATTAGCGGGCAATCGACATGAGTTACAAATTATGTATCTATAAACGGCATAGGGATGAATAATGTTAAGACAGTTGAGTGCAACTCAAATACCACGTCTCATTGTCTCATTGTTTGTCTTGGAGATCTCTAGAGCGTTTGAATTACCTATTCAAACTTTCAATTTTAGCTGAAAACACTAGTAATTCAAATTTTGTAAGAGAAAATACAATAACAAAAAAGATTCAAACAGAAATTTTTTCAGTTTAAATTCATCAACCGGAATTGATTTATTATCTCATACTCTTTTTAATCAAATTGCTGGGAGAAAAATGACGACAAACGTTCTTGAGTGACCACAACAAAGATGATTAAAATAATATGTATTTCAAACACTATAATAACAAAAAAATCAATAAACAAATATTTTTACGTGAAAATTACATGTTATGCCACACTTTTAAAAATTGTGTTTATTTATGTCATATTTAAAAAAGTTTATGTTGCACTATCATTTATATTAATGTTACGTCATGCCACAAATAAAAATATGTGTAATTTATAAAAAATAAATCTTAAAAAATGTCATCTATGAAAATTCCCCATATTCTTAATTAGAAAAATTTTCAACTAGAAAATTATATACACTGCCACGTTTTTTAGTCAGCATTTTTTTGCCACAAAAAAGAAAAATTCAAAAAAGTTATGCCACAAATTTTCACTGCCACAAAATTTCCTAAATCTCTCTTTCTCTTTCTCTTTCTCTTTATGTGTCCTCTTAAAAGTCTCTCTGACTAGCCCTTCAAGAAAAAATTTTGACATCCTCCCAAAAAGCCTTATTCTCTGTCACTAGCTTCTTTGCCAGAGAAATCCTGCTCAGATTTCGAGTGCCAGACCGTTGCCATCGTCATCGTCCTTTGTAGGTCTACATCTCTCTATCTCATTCTCTTTTTCTAGTTTCTCTCTCTTGCGCTCAATGGCCGATATCTGTGGCAAGGGGAGGAAGATCGAAGCTAGCGTCAATGTCTGGGAGATGAATCGAAGTTACACCAAGTCTAGGAGGTGCATCGAATATCGCGACAAGTCAGAGAGAGAGATCGAGTTTTGCAACTGTTCTTGGAGGGAAATCGAAGGTCACAGCTATTCTAGGAGGGAGATCGAAGGTATTAAGGCCGATTTTGATGAAACCGTTGACAATTCACTGTTAATAGTCAGATTTTTTGGTTGGTGGGCCACGCGGCATAGGCTTACATGCGACAACGACCGACGTCGCATGAACGATGGTGAAGGCATGATGGTCGACGGTGGAGTGTAGAGCTGTTCTTCTTTTTTTATAATATATTTTGCTGTTTAGTTTTTCATTTTGTCTTTTGAATGACTTTTGTTATGTTATGTTTTCTTTTTTTTTTTTTTTTAGTTTTGGTGGGATGTGGAGGTCGTTGATGTCAGAGACAAGCCGATGGTAGCGAGGAGAGAGAAAGAAAGAGACAAGCGGCGATGGAGGCAAAAATGTCTTGGAAGGACATCCTAGAAAATGTCCCTCCAATGATACGTAGACATATCCCCGAGAGATACAAAAGATGTCCCGACAGGACATGCAAACATGTCCTGGCGAGACATACAAACATGTCCTAGAGGGACAAGAAAGAGGTACCGAAAGGACATGTGGACATGTTCCGGTAGGATATGCTCTAAGGTTGTGCAACGCCTATGAATTAAGTTCAATTATTAAGTGTGCCAAGTGTGATTTAGATGTTAGTTTTAGTCATTTAAATTTTATTGCATATGTTATATTTAAAAAAATATATGATTTTCTTGGTTTTAAATGTCAAATGGCACTTTTGACACTATACTTCCCCAAATTTACAAAAATGCCATGTAGGCCTCTCTATTTATATTTGGGTTGTTTATAAAAATTTCTACTCTTCCATTCTCTCTCTTTCCCATGCATACTCTTTCTCTCTTCTCCCCTTTTGGTTCTCACCTTGTTTTAGTGGATCTCAATCTCGATGTTTTTTTATGGATTGTCATCTCAAGTATTGTTCCCGTTGGCCTTCTTATGTCCGGATACGGTTTAAATAATAAATATTCTTTTTTAGGCAGTTTACGAGCTGCTGCTCAATCGATTAGTTATGAAATATCATTAACTTTATATGTGTTATCAATATCTCTACGTATGATTCGTTAAGACAGAAATTGTTTCAGACCAAAAACACGAAGAGAAACAAGAAGAAAACACTTGTTTTGGCCTCTAATTCCACATAAAAACTAGTGCTCAAGCTTGACATGATTTCCTTCTTATTCTTCTGAAAATTGAGGTTAGTATTTTAAGCACCCACCTCTGAAAATCTTGAGTTTTACCACCTGAATTTGTTCTAAAATTTTCCTCCTGTTTTCTTTAATTAAATATGGTTTTTCTATGGTTATTGAAACATGTATGTTTGTTTTAAAGGATTTTGTAAATTTTGGTGCATGTGTTGAGAAAATTTGGGGATTTCATTTCCAGAGTGTAAAAAGTCATGTTTTAATGTTATTCTTCTTGTTTTCTAGGTTAGAAATTATCAAAAACAAGTTTAATCGAACTTTTGAGCTTCAGTTGGCCGAGACTCGAAATCTGAAACTTTATAGATTTTGATAGATCGGCAGGCCAAACTTAACCTTCAGCAGGCAAGATTCAAGTAGGACTCAGATGGCCGATAGGCTGAGCATCTGCAGTTCAGCAAGCTAAACCTGAATGGTCAGCAGGCCAACCGAGCAACATGAAGTAATAGTTTTACTCCTAGTTTTTAACGTTTAATGATTTAGAGATGTTTTAAAAATGATTATGATTTTGTGTCATAACTATTTAGACTTTAAAAGCACATTGATAATTAAATTAAGATAATATTATTTGTTGAACATTATTTCTAACTTTAAATGCAATTTTAAGGTTTTGAATGTTAATAGAGCTTAGGTTGAATTTTGTTAGGAGCTAACGGTATTGAATTTCAAAATGAGGTAGGATACTTCCTATTCCTTCTTTGGTAGCCCTTTTTATAAATTGTTTTGGCCAAAGTTTAATTCTTAAATGAATTTTTAAGAATGATTTCTGATTGATATTGAAATTATTTTCCCGCATATAAGAAATTGATTTTTTGATATTCTTTTCAATTCCCAAAACCCGTACGTTGATATTTTATCAAGTTAAATACAAGTAAGTATTTATTGGATTTATCAAGATCTTGAGATTTTGTTTTAGTAAGTATGATTTGTGAATAATATTTTTATCTGTGATTGCTAGTTTTTAAACAACGTGATTTAACTGATTATCCTACTGAGCCTTCCGCTTACGTTTTGTTGTTTTTTTTAAAAATTCCCCTCCTAGGTTTGAAGAAGGAGGAGCATGAATAGAAATGGTATTTTTCTCTAAAACAGTTGTATGACACGTGCACTGTATGACTTGTCTTGATGTCGATGTTATGTATGTTAGTTATATAGCATAATTTATTCTAAAAATGATGATTTTTAGTAGTCTTGAATCACTATTATTATTATTATTATTATTTGCAGTTTAATTTCTTACCCACATTCGTGGTAAGCATCCAAGTGATAGTAAATGCCGATAAGATTTTAGCTACCTAACTTCATGGAATCCACGTGATGGTAATTGCCGATGAGATTTATTTCAACTGTGTAATTTACTTTATATTTATTTACTTTGTTTAACTCGCTATTAATTTTACTTGATCTTATTTAACTTAATTTATCTCCATCATGACTCTGCGTGTGACAAGTTATGACATAAGAATTTTTAACATTTAGTAATATAAATAAAAATTGAGTTAAAAAAGTGACCTTCATGTAAATACTTCTATTTCTATTAACGTCACTATCATTTTGTTGTCCGTGTGAATAGTGATCTCCATAAGCTGTCATCAGTTCTCTACGTGGCCCATAACCCGAATAACGCATCACCGCATCCAATGACTTAAGGTGGAGATGGCTCTTCATCATTATTAATTTGTTTCAGTTGTTAATATTTATAAATCTTGACCATCAACGGATTCCCACGGTTCGTTTTCACTTTGAATATTTTATTAAGGTTATTTCAATCAGTTGACACTACCAAATCCACCAAAAGGGGTGGGGGCGGGGGAAGTTGAATCATCAAAATATTATCTGAAATTTAAAATTTTAAATGATTTTAATGGATTTAATGGCCCTAAAATATATTTTGTCATGATATCGGTACGGCAACGATTCAAATACAGAGAATGGTTAGAAAGCAGTTTAAAATTTGAAGTTAAAACTTCAATATTATAACATAAAAGCTTTATATTATATTATATTATATTTTTATTTTATATTGTATTATTTAAGAGTTTCATATCATAAATGATTGAAATTTGTGCTTCTCATAATAACCCTAATGATTAAGGAGGTGTTTGGCAAAGTGGTTCCCACCACAATCTCAGTTATGAACAGTAAAAAGTTCTCACATGCTACAGAAACAAAAAAACAAATTTGCTACAGTAAAAAGTTCTCACATGTTACAATAAAAGTGGTTCCCACCACTCTCTCAAACACCCTATAAATATACTTATAGATCATATACCACAAAAACAGACGTCAATGTTGTTTTGTTTTGTAATGCATGCCACCAGAAAAAATTTAAAAGCATATAAAATATTTTCTTCATGGGACTTGCTAACAGTTTCTTATATAAAATTTGTGGGACATTTTCTTATGGAAGAAGGGAAAAAAAAACCCCATATCTTTTACTTATTCCAATCAATTTCTAATTACCACGAAAAAGAGAAAAGAAAAAACAGATATCCTGTACCAAAAAGAAAAAGCAAGAACAAACAATTCACTTTCTTTTCCTATTTTGGCCATCTAAATGTGATGTGTTTCATCAAATCACATACCGAACGCCAAATGCATCATTCATACCGATCTAAACCCATGAAATCAAAGTCAGTGCAAATTAGACTAACTTTCCATATACAGCGCTCAAAAACAAAAGAAAAAAACAAGTTTTTTTAGAGAAAAAAATAAAACAAGATTTCACACGAACTCTCTTAAAAAAAAGGATGAATCATGTGGACAAGTGGCAAAAATTATTTTATTGATGCAATTTTTAACCATTATATTTATTGAACTCATAAAAATAAAATAAAATGAAATCTGACGTTTCATAATTGTTTTTTGATGGCAGGCTCTTTTCTTTTTTTAATTCTTCTGTAAAAAATTTTTTAAAAATGATTTGGAATCGTGAAAAAAACAAATGAGTAACAATATATATATATATATATATATATATATATATTAACTTGTGATTGAAAACAAAAATAATAAAAAAAGAAATGTTGATAACTGGTGGCTTTGCTTCCAATGAATGCAATAATACAAAAAGATTGAAGCCCCATGTACTTTACATGAAAGCAGCCATGAAGCAAGGAAATTTCCTCCTCCTTACTCAAAGCCCCCATGATTATTGTCGTGTCTGTCCGGGGATAGACATGCCTTTAGAACGTGTCGTTCTCAGGTTGGTTGTGAACAAGACTGAACACAATCAATTGATAATTCCACGTCATCATCTCCGGACGCCCACGTGGACATTGTGAGTCAGAAAAAGGTCGGCGGCAGGGGTGAACGGAATAATTCCCTTTGGATATTCGAATATCCTCTTCCGTGATCCGCCCGCGCCTTCACAATTAAAAAGTCATATTTATTTTACCCGGTCAGCGGAGTGACTTTTATGGCCCTCGTCTTTTTTAAAATTATTGGTTTGCCATGCCAGCGGGATTGGTTCATGAATTGTTAATTTAACGAAAATGCCCCTTGGAAATCCTAACGACCAACTTGCGGCGGAAACATATGTTGGCTGATGAGCTTGAAGATTCACCGCCGTTGGATAACAAACTTTCTGGATTGGGCGGTGAAGATTGTAGATTCATTAATATCCAATTGATGCACGTGGCCCGCCAAAATTTATTCTTGTTCGTTTTTGGCTAGCATTTGGACTTAAAGTCACCAAATGCATAGGAAAAAAAAAATTGATTAAGGCTGTAACGTGTTATAATTCTACAATATAAAACTTTTACATATTAAAGTGTAAAACAAAAATAGACTATAATGTAAAGTTTTCACATATTATAGCTTTTACATATTAAAGTGTAAAACAAAAATAGACTATAATGTAAAGTTTTCACATATTATAGTAAATTCGTTTTAACTTTTGGTTTTAAGTGTGATGTCAAACACATTCTAAAATAGGTAATTAAAATGAGAATATTTTGTGCAAAATAAGAATTTGTGCTTCCCTTTTCTACTTCCTTTCTCTTCTTCAAAATCTTTAACGAAATACGTTAAATATTAAGGGATTCAAGAGCTATACACAATTATAAGAACATTAATGCTAGGCTCAATAATCATATATTATAATTGCAAATATAATAGTAAGAGTATTTATTTATTTATTTGGAGGGGATAAGAATATCTATTTTAGATGTCACATTCTTTTATATATAAATTAAAATAAGTATTTTACAGTAATGCATAAAAAAATACCGTAGCGAGCCGTCAAGTCTATATTAGGATGTCTGTATCTTTTCTTCTTGATTTGATTTTGATCAAATTCAATGTTTAGAATCATACACTATTAATAAAACAACTCATTTCCGTCCAAAAAAAAAAAAAAAAAAAAGGCTGTAAAAGAAAAGGTAGAAAATACAACACTCTTACAAATGGTCTTCTTCACTGTTTGGACCTTACTTTAGAAAACAATTCTTAACTAAAAGGCAAGCCCCACATAGAAAAGGATGTTCAAATGGAATAAATATGGGCGCCTTCGTGAGAAGCATTTATTACTTGATACCAATGGATTCGACGTTCATAACCAAAATAAAAGCATTTTGTTTTTCCCTGGTATGAAGGAGTGACCAACCTCTTATGATGGATATTTGTGGGTGATGACTGTATAATCAATTTACTCTAATCTAGTATTTGCAAGTATAACGATATATATTTTTTTTTAAAGGTACGCCAAGCCCCAAAAGAAAAAAGCATAACGACGAAAGTAATAGATAAATTAAGATTGAGTAATGAATTTACTTCATTGTTACATATGTAGTATAAAGTTTATACACGACGACTAGCAGGGAGCAAAGAAAAAAAAGATCACAAACACAAGGAAGGCATGTGTATCCTTGTTTTTTTATACATAATATGTTAGAATTAATCCAACATATGGGCTAATATATTAAACAAATGTGTATTAAAAGCTATGAGATAAGGTTAGCCCAATTAAAGTGATCAATTTGAGTTTTGAGCTTTTAATGCATCATTAAGTGTGGGCATCCTATGTCTCGATACCAAAATATAATTACTAATTTTATGATGGATGAAATTGGTAAAAAATGATAACTATTAGGATTAACAGTTATATAAAGGGTTATGGTCCCTAAGTCAGTACGTATGTTATTTTTCTGTCACCCATCTATAGAAATATTACACAAGCATTCTTTGAAGGAGGACTAACGTACTAGATTTAGAAGATCTCCAACCTATAATTCAAGAATCACATCATAATTAATGGATTCATGTTAGTTTTCACATTTTGTTAATTATCTTGGTGATTTGACATGAATGATCTTAGGTGATGAGTTTTCACATTTTGTTAATTATTTTGGTGATTTGACATAAATGATCCTAGGTGATAATGCTTTTCATCACAATATTTTTAACAATTGGTATCAGAGCCTCTTTGTGTTAAATCACTGAGAATCAATAATTTTTTAGATATGATTCTCAAAAAAATTCTCATATTTAACAATCTATGGTTTTTTTAAAATTGTTGAATTTGAGGACAATTATTTAGAAATTTTAGTATAATAGCACATTTTTTTGTTTGGATTCGTGTGTTTATGTGTGTGTATATATATATACGGATATTTGTATATGTATATTCGGTTTCAACTTATATGTTTATGTATATAAGTTTTTTTATTTAAACGCAGCATATACATGTATTGTGAATGAAATAATGTATACGTAATAATATAACATTATCCAAGCAAATGTAGAACTTTTGGATCTTATCATATATATGGTAGTTGACATGGCGTGGTCGGTTATAGCACTCTGTCCTTTTCTTTAAAAAAATAAAAATAAAAACTACAATAGAACAATAATTGAAGATAAAATAGATAAGAAAAAGAAAAAAGACGCATTCAGAGTTTTCTAGTGCAGAGGTCAGCGGGGACGAAATGTTTCTTCTCAACAGGCATTCTCTTGAAAATTGTGTAATGTGGCGATGATCGTGTCAATAACATGTCAATCTTTTGAAAATAAAATCAAGTAATCTTTCATACTCGTTTTTAATTTACTCACCAATGTTACTCGAATAATGCTACATAGGACCCCGGGGATCACAAAGAGTTTCACAGCATGAGGCTTCCAGGTAAAGCTCGTTTTCTGCTAATGATGATGTTTAACACTGATGGTCGTTTGTGGGTTTCTACTGTATGTTTTCACCCACGGCCAAGTATTTGCTCATCGCTCCTTTTTTTTTAAAAAACAGTATTTGCTTAATCAAAAGCGTGAAGCAATGACTAAGAGTTATGAGATGTGGATTGGCCACATGTCACGGGTTTGGTAGAGACGTCAGGCAGTGAAACTTGGCCGATGCTTGACTTCTAATGGTGACCGAAAAAGAAAGAAGCATGAAAAAGAAAGATGATTTAAAAAAACATTGAAAATGTTTCTACACGTTTGATCTATCGTGTGAGGTATCGTCCACGCCATTAGATTTTGCTTTGCATGATAGTTATAGTCATATAGTCGTTATCTTAAGCTAAGTTATATGACCTATCAATTTTTTTAAAAAAAGGCTAAGTTATATGACCTTCCTCAAGTACAAATCTGTTTTAGTTATTTAAAAGGTATTTGGAAATGTAGTTCCAACCCGTCAATTATAATTTTAAGTAGTGCAAAACTCTTGATAGCTACAATAAAAAAGTAAAAAGTTACAATAATATAAAGTTTTCACATATTACAGTTCTTAAATTTAAAATGTAAGTTACAATTCAAAGTTTAAACGGATGCTTAAATTCGTGTATAATATAAAATTCCAAGCATTTCTTGTGCAAAGATTCAAGAGAAACAATAAATCAACAGAAGCAGGAAAAAAAAAAACTGAAAACTAGTTCGAGCTTTTAAAAATCAATGCTAATGGAAGGATCTCTAATTACTAATTTAATCAAATAGACTTTAATTTCTAAGACTCCAACGCAAAGGTCAGCGTCAATAGTTCTTTTTCTTTTGTGACTTTGTCCCGTTTAATACGAGTTGTCATGTTGGTTGGTTCATAGGTTGTCATTCTATGCAAATTTGAAATATAAAAAAATTTATATTTCATTATGTGATTTAAAACATTACATAAAATTAATCATACGAATAAACATTATTTTGAAGGAATCATACAAATAAATATTACATACACAAATTTAACCTTTTCAAAAATATAGAAATTTAACATACTTGAAGAGAATGTAGTAGTCCAAACCGCTCAATACCTACAGTGTATATTTTTTTTTAAATTCTACTAGAAGTTTTTCATCTACTCACACATAAGATACGTAACTTTATTTCCCAAAAAAAAAAAAAACTTATGCATACAATTTAGGGAGATAGAGCAAAATAGCGTGACTAAACCTTAGTAAATAATGTTACATAGTTTTAAAATGTGTAATATATAGCATATTATAAGAAATTGAATAATATCTTATGAGAAATTGAGAAAAAAAAACCTCAAAATAAACCCATCTTTTTATCCTTTATATCCTTCACCTTCTTTCCTCGCCAGCACCACCCTGGTCGGGTAAATATAATATTTAATGGGAAATATCGTATTTACCGTGTAAATACAAAAATTCACTGATGATTTCACTGGACTGTCGGCGGTTGAGAAATACAATATTTACTGAGAAATACTATATTTACTGTGTAAAAATAAAAAAATTCACCAGTGACTTCGTCAGACACTCAACGGCCTAGAAATACAGTATTATGATATAAGTACAAAAATTTACCGTTGATTTCGTTGGACCTCCGATGGCTGAAAAATATAATATTTACCAAGAAATATCATATTTACTGTGTATTATAAAAATTTATCGGCGACTTTATCGGATTGTCTGAGGCCTAAAAATACGATATTTATTGAAAAATATTGTATTTATTGTGCAAATACAATATTTCACCGGTGGCTTCATCGGACTGTTGGTAGTTGGGAAATACGGCATTACTCTTGTAATACAATATTACCTTGTACTTACAAAAATTTATTGGCGACTTCGCCAGATCAACGACAGCTGGAAAATACAATATTCACTTGGTAATACTGTATTACTGTGTAAACGTAAAAATTCACTGGCGACTTTGTTGGATTGCTGGCTTAGCCAAAAAGTACAATATATACTAAGAAATACCGTATTTACTATGTAAATATAAATACTCATCAATGACCTTGTCGAACTGCCTGCGGCCAAGAAATATAATATTTATCAAAAAATATTGTATTTACTATGTAAATATAAAACTACACTGGTGACTTCTCCAAACTTCACTGACTTTGGCGATGTCGCCGGTGGTCAAGAAATAATATATTAACATGAAAATACTATATTATTATAAAAATACAAAATTTACCAATGACTTTACTGGCGGCCGGGATATCACCGCCACTAACGACATTTTCGGTGGCTAGTCAACACCACTAAAATCAAGAGAACAAGGAAAAACTCACATACACACATAGTAACAATAGAAACCAAACCAGATCTGTGCTCAAAACTAAAAGCCAAATCCAAAATTAATCTCTTCCAAACTAGAATCCTTAAAATCAATACCAAAAAAAAAAATCTTACAAAAGCACAAAACCAGAGGTCTATGCCGTCGATGAGGCGTTGCCGGAGAAAGAGGAAGTTGGCGTGGCTGATATTGATGCAGTCAGACAAAAGAGAGGTCATAGCGTTGGTGTGATCTGGTCAGTACTCGAGATGGCGACCTGACATAGATCGTCTTGAAGACAGTGGAGATTATGGTGGTGGCAATCTAGGCTTGTGCCACAGGGAGATCAATGCAGCTAAAGCTTAGACAGATGAGATCGCTGGCAACTAAAGCTTCAACGGACGAGATCTAAAGCTTTTCTGTCCACAGACATGGAGACGTCGAAGTTGAAAAACGATCAAGACGTTAGGGGAGACAACCAGTATTGCCACAATTGAGACGTCGGAGACGGCGATCAATTAAAAAAGCCCTATGAAGATGGAGCTGCGTGTGATTTTCTAGCCTCGATATTGTTGGAGCTGCGTTTGCGTTTGTCATTGGTTTTGGCGTTGTCACAGCAGACAATGATCTTTTAGCGACATCACGATGGACAGTGTCAAAGCTCGAGATTGGCGCTAGGGAATGGGTGGGTGTCTCGTAAAAACATGAGGGGGAGGAAGAGAGAGAGAAGAGCGAAAAGAGGAGAGAGAAAGAGAACATATTTTGAAATCAGATATGATTTTGTAGCTTTTAATGGTAATTTGGTCTTTTTGCACTTTTAAGAAACCGACAAAAACTAAAACTGCTATTATTTACATATTTGCAAAAATATTGACATTATTTACTAATGACTTGTTAAAATATGCTGTATGATGCAAATTCTCTACAATTTATTGTTATATAATTGAAAGTCCAATTGAATTGTTGTAAGCAAAATTTGTACTCAGCTCATCAGATTGTTCTAAGAACAAATCAAATTTACAGTAGTCTTCTTTTTGGCGCATGAAATTACTGGAAATCTTTTAAAGCCCATTTAAATATGTTTAATGTAGTGTTTGTCAAACCGATTTAAACCAATTAACAATATAAGTAAAAGTTACTACAATATAAAACTCTAATATGTTATAGCTTTTAAACAAATTTTTCTTTAATATGTGATAGCTTTTAAACCAATTTTTTTAGTTCACATTGGTTTATCAAACACATTATACATTGTTTATTAGTTAATCCAGGGGCATTCTTGTAAACTCCAACGCAGAACAGCAACGCAGAGGGTCAGAAACCAAGGTTGAATCCTAGTGGGAATCCATTGGATGGCGTGGGCAATAAAGGAATTTCACAGCTTTAAAATATTATTATTATTTAGTTTAAGAATCCCCGCGTTGCACTCTCCGCATGCCTCCGAGACAACTTCATTCACGGCTCTCAGGAAGAAATATTCGTGTTCTCGTTCGCTAAGCTACGCAACCAAGAAAAAAAACAGAGAGTTTTAGAGTGAGAAAGTGAGAGTTATAGTGTGAGCGAGAAGAGAGAGAGACGAACACATCTCCAGAGAAGAAATCACACACTACGCTTAATCTCAGCTGAGCCAGAGGTACGTTTTCTCTGTAAATTTTGGTCCGAGAAATTCTGGATTTTCGATTTTGCTTTTGTTATTTTTCGATTTTCTTTCTTTGACGGTGTTTTCGTTTCGAACGGTTTCTCACTTTTTTCGCTTCGTTTGTCTTTTGATTACATGGATCATTTGATCCAATTCGATTTTTTTTAGTGTCTTTCAGAATTTGTGTCAGAGTTACCAGTTTTGGACTTATTGATTTGTACTGTACACTGCTGATATTGGGAAAAAAGATGAAAAATTGGATTCTATTCATTAAGTTTTTTCCTTTTCCTTTTTCCTTTTCTTTTCATTTTCATCTTCGTCGGTGATAGAGCTGGGAGGTTTATTCCAATTCTTGCAAAGTTCCCACCTTTTGACTGTTTAAGTTTCTCAATTTCTCCTTTTTTTTAACAAATTTCTCAACTTTTATCAAACTTACATATATATAATATGTATGTATTGCATATATCGCTTTTATCGCTTCAGATTTTATTGTTTGTTTTTTCTTTTTTAATTTTTAATTCTTGTCCACACTCGATCGACTAATATCTATTAAAAATATTTTAATTCCAGTAAATGCTTGCCTTGCACCTTTTTTTCCCTCCTTCCCTGCAAAAACGGCGGGTTTTTCTTGAAATACATTTTCTCTTGTATGGTTCTGGCACTTGCAGTAATTGACTTTTCTTTAACAAACCTGTTGACTTCTCCTTCTCCGCAAGTTCTGTAAATTGTTATATCCAATATTTCACGTTTAAAAAATTACAAACTCTTTCGATAAATACTATAGTTAATTATTCACATTTTGATGGCTTGTTCTTTTCTATTTATTTATTTATTTTCAGATTGAAGATCTTGGATTATTTCTTGCTCTTAATTTTGGAGTGGGAAGCAATACATGGGTTCATTAACAGAAACAACACCTGAGAGAAATCACAGCAAGCCACCAGGAATTAAGTTTCTGGAGCACATAAAAAAGTCCACCCTTTCCTTCAAAACCCACCAAGCAATCATCCTAATTGTGACTTTTTTGGCATACACTAGCTACCATGCTGCTAGGAAAGCCACAAGTGTTGTCAAGAGTTCTCTTGATCCTCAATCCTCGGATGTGGGATTGAAATTTGCACCATGGAGGATTACATATGTTAGCGAACCGGCGGAAAGCAGAAAGCTTTCTGGGGTTCTTGGTGATGGTTGGGCTCCATTCAATGGATTGGATGGGACAGCCCTTCTTGGCGAGCTCGATTTGGCGTTCCTCGCTGTATATGCCACAGGAATGTATTTTTCTGGTCATTTGGGGGATAGAATGGATTTGAGGATCTTTTTGACGGTGGGAATGATAGGAACAGGTGTGTTCACTTCCATGTTTGGATTGGGGTACTGGGGGAACATCCATAGTTTTTACTATTTCCTTCTAGTTCAAATGGTTGCTGGTCTGTTCCAATCAACTGGATGGCCTTCAGTTGTCGCGGTTGTCGGTAACTGGTTTGGGAAGAAGAAAAGAGGGTTAATAATGGGGATATGGAATGCTCACACTTCCGTCGGAAACATAACGGGATCTTTGCTTGCTTCGGCTTTACTCAGCTATGGATGGGGCTGGTCCTTTGTTGTGCCTGGTCTCTTGATTGCATTCATTGGTTTGGTGGTTTTCTTCTTCTTACCCATTAGTCCTGAATCTGTTGGAGTTGTTAAAGAAGAAGATGAAGTTGATTCGCCGAAGAAGAATGGAGAGGTGCTTGCGGAACCGTTGTTGAGGTCAGAGAATGAGGGTAAAGAGAAAGCTGTGGGGTTCATTGAAGCATGGAAGATTCCTGGAGTTGCCCCTTTTGCTTTTTGCCTCTTCTTTGCCAAATTGGTCGCCTACACTTTCCTTGATTGGCTTCCTTTCTACATTAGCCACACGGGTAATTCAATTTGCTGTTTTCCAATCATAATTGTCTTCACATTAGTTTGACCATAAAATTTGTTTTTATCTCACTTCACATGGTTACATTTTGCAGCTATTGATGGCAAGTACTTGTCCAACGAGACTGCTGGAAGCCTGTCTACTTTGTTTGATGTCGGAGGCGTTGTTGGAGGAATCCTAGCCGGTCACATTTCTGATCGTCTAGACGCAAGGGCTTTAACAGCGGCAAGTTTCATGTATTGTGCTATTCCTGCTCTCTTTTTCTACCGGAGCTATGGACATGTTTCCTTGACCATGAACATTGCACTTATGTTGATAACGGGTATGTTTGTGAACGGACCATATGCGCTCATAACGACGGCCGTATCGGCTGACCTGGGAACACATAGCTCATTGAAAGGGAACTCGCGAGCACTCTCAACTGTAACGGCAATCATAGATGGGACTGGTTCTGTTGGGGCTGCAATTGGACCTTTATTGACAGGCTACATTTCTGCCCAGAGCTGGAGCTTAGTTTTCACAGTGCTGATGGGATCAGCTCTAATTGCAGGGCTGCTTCTTACTAGACTTGTTGCGTCCGAGGTGGTTGAAAAAATTGAGCAGTCAAGGTTGCTCGGAGGGTCATCGACGGCAACAAGCTCTTCATCTGTGGCGGAGGAGGTGTGATATGGTATTCTTAGGTTGTGAGGAACTGTAATTATGTTTGATTGTGTAATTCCTTGGACTGGCGAAAACCTCTTCTTCACGGCCAGTGGTTACTAAAATGAAAAAGGAGCTTTCTCATTGTTGAAGCAAGGAGAGGAATTTTTTCTCCTTCGCCATCGTTCTTGCCATGGAGTGGAAAATTAGGTGGAAAAGAAGCAAAGGCGAAGTGGGGTAGAACATATGTAATTGTATTACATCCATCTGTACAAATCTTTTTGTATGTTATTTCAATTTTATACAAGATTTGAGGATGAAAATTTAACCTAAGAGCAAAATCAGCTCTAACAGAAAAAAAAAAAAAACTTTTGGTTATTACGGTATATAGCTAGTATATGTTACAGCAATAAAAAAAATTGCTGCAGTGTAAAGCTTATATATTCCATACAAACAGTTTTACGTTTTAAAGTTTTAATTTTTACGACACTTTTCAATTACATGTAACTTTCACTTTCTCTTCTGGAGAATAATATCTCTAGATTGACAGCTTTGTCTCCTCAAAGGTGTAATAGAAAAGGTTATAGCCCGGGGAATGACCAAATAAGCAAGAAATTACTGACAGACGATTTTCAAATTCAGAGTTGGGACCCGTAAAACACGGACCAATAGAACAAATTCTTTTCTTGTTTTTGAGTAAAAGTGTTCCAAAAACCACATAACGTGATGGGCAGTGTGGTGGCACCAAAAGAATTGGGTCGCGAGTTCAAGTACACATCTTCCATGTTTCCTATTGACAAAATGTATTGGACCGGTTGGTTGGTAACCTTTTGTGGGGTCATAAAAGCCAGGTAGTCACATGATATTTACCAGCAAATTTACTGTAAATGTGGTGTGAATTTGGCTGTGTTGGAGATTAAAACAATGTAATAAAGTCGTTTACCGGCGAAAAATAAGTCGTTTGGCACATCGAGTACACATCTTCCTTTTTTTTCAAATTGACAAATAGTTATTGAAGCTTTAAGTTTTAAAATTATATTATATGAAAGTTTTAAGTTCACAATTAAAATTGATGAGTTGAACTGAAATACCAAATAGACACAAAATATATTCGACCATTTGGTTGGCATTCTTTTGTGGGTCCATAAAACCCAGGCAGTCACATGATATTTAACAAGCAATTTTATTGTAAATGTGGTGTGAATTTGGTTGTGTTGGAGATGAAAGCAATATAATAAAGTGTTAGACGTGTATGCCTTAAGGAGTAAAAATATAATATGTTTTTGGAGACATTTTTATCAATAAAGAATTCATTCACTATTTATATATACTAAATCTTGTCTTTTTTACGTTTATATTTGTTGAATGTATGTAAAGCAAACAAAAGTTTGAGACTGTCAGTCTAAACCTTTAAGAATTGGGCATATGATGGACAGATTATACGGAAGACACGATTCTTAAGGTGACGGTCTAAGTCATAAGATCCACAATCGAGGGAATAAAGTTGGACGCTTTATTCATTTAAAGATTGTTATGTTGTCTATATCCCTATTGAGAGATGATTTGTCTTGGCCATCGGAGGTGGACTCTACAAATAGAAACATTGACACATTGTCATAGGTAACGATATTTTGGATCAGGACATAAAGTGAATCGATTTGGATTAATAATTTTGTCTTGGCAAATCGATTCACTTTAGACAATCATTTGTATTGTATTTTAATCCTGAAATGAATAGTGGGTCCGTTGTCTTGACTTGTGTCTTTTGATGTACCAAAGGCTGACACCCACATTTTAATAGTGGTACACATACCGGTACGTTAGAGGCATAACTCTTGATAGCGTAGACCTACTATTCATAGATATGGAATCCATAGCTCCTCTTTAGGAGTAGTAATATTCTCTTATATGCGTTATCTTGTAACTGAAAAATTAAAGCGCTCAACCATTTGGATACATAGGTATAACCGAATGGTATACCATCTTTAGATTGTAAGTTTTTCGATGGTGAGATAATAGAACGTAAGATAAAAATAATAGGGAAGGTAAGTCAGAACTTGTCCTTAAGCTGATTATAGATAATCCTATGAAGATACGATACATTATGATATATCATGGAGACTTAGCTATTCGGGCTTCGTAATTCTATATAGTTCGAGAGTGCAACTCTAAGCTTTTAGTGGAGTAGCATTAGAGTTGATAATTATGAAATGTACATTTGGGATATTGAGTTTTATAATTATCGGGAGCTTGAACCATATAGGTCCATCAGGTCCCTTTTACTATCTCACAAAAATCCTATAACGATACATGTACTTTTCCAATAATTGATGACTTATGTCAAAGTTATTAGATTGATTGAAATTCGAAAGAATCAAATAATTCATGTATGTTAATCGGTTGAATTAATTTTGTGACAAAATTAATTCAAGATAAACTTGTTGAATGATTAGGATTAGATAATTCATGTCTGTTTATCGGTTGGATTAATTTTGAATTAATTCAAGACAAACTTGTTGAATTATCAGGAATTCATTTATTTTCCTAAAGATTATCTAGATAAAGTTGTTTTGATTAGATAACTTTTCTATTGGGTTGTTTGAATTAAAACTGAGACTTTATTCTATAGAATCTCGGGTGAAAAATAAAAGATTCTTTGAGATTTTTATCGACAGTTCAGCATGCCGATCCTCAGGTTCGGCTTGTCGATGGGGCAAGTTTGGCATGCCGATTAGACAGATCGGCATGCTGATCGCGCGATAAAAAGATTATGTGTTTTCACGTAAATTTTATTAGATATTGATTCGAATTTGATTCTGATTCGAATTTTGAGGCATTATTTGATAAGAACTGACTCTCAGGCTTAACCCCTATAAAAAGGGAGTGAGTCTTACTATCATTTAGATCAGTTGAGAGATTAAAAGTGAAACTCTATTGGTGAGATTCTGAAACTCCTTGAGAGCTCTTGTT
>CAMOHE010050466.1:0-24775 GCA_946598075.1 Artocarpus hirsutus | reverse complement strand
CACAAAATCAGTTATAAACAGTAAAAAACTCTCACATGTTACAGTAACAATAAAAAAAATTACTACAGTGTAAAGTTCTCATATGCTACAGTAAAAGTGGTTCTCACCACTGGTTCCCACCACATTCCAAACACCCTATTAATGGTAAGAATCATAATTTTTATCACAAACTTAGTTATAAATAGTATAAAGTTCTTATATGCTATAGTAATAATAAAAAAAATTATTACAGTGTAAAGCTCTCACATACTACAATAAAACTGGTTCTAACCACTGGTTTCTACTACCCTTCAAAACACCCTATAACAAATTAGTATTTGTTTTAGGCCCCCGG
The DNA here is from genome assembly GCA_946598075.1 of Artocarpus hirsutus. Classification (NCBI taxonomy): domain Eukaryota; kingdom Viridiplantae; phylum Streptophyta; class Magnoliopsida; order Rosales; family Moraceae; genus Artocarpus; species Artocarpus hirsutus. The sequence goes on along the minus strand of CAMOHE010050466.1, from coordinate 24,441 downwards.
GGGATTTGAACATTTCCTTGGGCAGATAATTCCAACTATATATGTATATTTTGAAAATGTAAAGCTTAAAAAAAAAAGGTCGATCTAAAATTACCCAGGACAATTAAAAAATTTGTGATAGTTGTGTGACATTTCATTAATCGGCTTGAGTTACATATCAAACTATTTTACAACAGTTTCTTTTGTTATAAAGGTTTAAATTTCTCCTATGGACCAAATAAGTTAGTTGATTGATTTGAATAGAATTTTCATAGTTAGAATAGTTTATTGATTTGAATAGAATTTTCATAGTTAGAATTGGTTTTATTATAATGTTTTTTTCTTATAAAATTTGAACTGTTCAATATTTTTAGTTCGAGCTGGTAATGACAAAGCCAGCCTTACACTTGAATAGGGACAGCTACAGTACTTTCCCTTTTAGAATAAATAATATAAAAATTATATTATAATATTTTTCAAGAATTATTAGATACATATTTATAGTTTTATGCTATGAAAAATATCCTACAAATAGGGTTTTGTCGGAAAATATTAGATTGTTATAAAAAAAAATTATGCGAAACAACCACTCCCGAATCCACAAGAATGGCTATGTGGGTAAGTGGATCCGCACTTGTTTTGCATATCTTTCTTATTTGATGTGATTTTAGTTATATTTAGTGTTAGAAAACATGTACTAAGGATAAATATATCTTACTATAGGTTTTTTTTTATATACCTTGTATTTTAAGGATATAAAAAGATCTCAAGTTTAGCATAGAAAAATTTTAGCACAAAAAAGTTATTGTATTGGAGATATTTTTTTACATCAAATGTTAATATTTGACATTGACATGTCATTATAAAATTGCATTAAAGATGTTCTAAAAATCAATAGAGACATATACCAGAATATAAAATCTTAGTAAGAAGATAGTAAAATGAACGGGATAGTATTTTTCACTTTCGCTGTAATCGACCGTTCAAACTGGCGATCCAGAGTTGTTTAGAGACGGAAACAAAAAACTTCCAATCATTGCTACGGATGATCCTAACGGCAATGAAAACAATTAATACTTTGGTAAGAGTCAACACTTGCGTAATCATGTGGTATTCTCTTGTGGTCCACACTCAAATAATGAAGCTGAATTTAACATAGGTTTAGAAAAAGTGGATGTGACTGAATAAAAAATTACTTAAACGTAGGTTTAGAAAAAGAAGATGTGGACAAGCAAGAGCAGCTTAGTTAGTTGTAAGTCCTTTCATCCCAACTATAGGTTAAGAGTTCGAGTCACGCTTAGCCCCACTCAAAAGTAGATGGCATTCCCCTTCTCCTATATCAAAAAAAAAAAAAGAAAAGAAAAAATTAATTATTATGTACCACAAATTAGACACTTACCGCTCTGTACGCCCCTAATTTTTTTTAACTATCTTATATTGCAAAGTATTACGTGCTTAAATATTTTAAATCAAAGTAACTAGATACAGATTGTGCTCTAATCACTAAGAAATTACTAGCGGATATGTCGACTAATTTATAGGCCTTTGAGTGGTTTGTGGCCTAATCTTGTCCACCGCCACAATTACGTTTTTTGATTCCATTAACTACAATAATCAATCTCTCCAATTACGAGGCAGGATTGCCTTCACCATATTGTTTTGTCCGCCCTAAACACGCCGTCAGCAATACCTTAGTATAAGAAATAACTTCGCTAATCAAATCAACTAATTAATTATGAATCCCCAGGATTTGGGTGTGGGCGACTGGGACCAACCTTTCCCCTGCAATTTTTGGGCCAGTGGTTGAGCTTCATGATAATAATAAATTGAACAACAATTTTCGTAAACACCTGTCTTTAAGATTTATTTTATATAAATGTTATATATGTTTATTTGTTACATAATTTAATATATAATATAAATAATAGTGTGATATAAATTTTTTTAAGTGTGGCATAACCAGTAATTTTCTTTATATTAATAGAAGATGAGTCTCGTAACATAAAATTCATAAATAAGACATACTTTTTATTAGTTTTAGTGCTTTTTACGGATTGTACCTCATATGTTTTTGTAACGAGTAATAAAAACAAACTAAACTCAATTCATTTTGGAGTTCTTTGCTCGGGCAAATTTCTTTTTGGCCTATCAATTCATACGAGAGTCTTGGGTTTTTTGTTTTTTTTGTTTTGTTTTTGTTTTTGTTTTGTTTTGTTTTGTTTTGTTTTTGTTCAATTTTTTTCTTTGAGGGTAGTCTTCTTGTTATCACGTAAGTCTTTTCTTACCAGCCAAGTAGTATAATAGCTGTATCTTCTCTTATAAACCCGCGTGACGGATTGCCTTATGACTTCAGTAAGAAGTAGATGAGTTGGTCAGTCATCATTGACCTGAGCGATTCCGATCACCTAGTAGGACTTCTGTTTTGTTGGTGTTCAACTGTTGATACACCGACGAAAATCAGTTTTTGAAAACGCAAACCAAGTACGAATCGTTTGTAAAAGAGGTTAAGTCAGTTTTCAACCGATGATAGTCAATTTATGGTGGTCGGTTTTAGAAAAAAGTAACCAGTCAGATTACAGATAGTAACGCAGATTATATTCATTCTTTTTGGGACAAATATAATGTATTAGAGATGAGCTTAAAAATCCAACATTTTGAGAATAATATTTCATTAAGTAAACAATAAAAACTAAGGATATTCATAATCTAACAATAAAGTCCAAAATATTAAACATTAAACATAACATGGAGTTTAATATATGGTATATTATTATAATTTATATTCATATTTTTTTGAAAACAAAAATTGATCGGGCTGTTTGATTTCCAATATGCGTGAGGTCGTCTTCCAATTAGTTTTGCTATTGTGATAAAATTTTTCCGTTTTTCTGTTACTTTTGTTTTTGTTTTTGTTTATTTGTTTGTTTGTTTTTTTTTTAACACCCTATTTCCAACTGTGCACTTGCAATATTTCGTTTTATTTTAGCCGTTGAAAGACAACTTCATTCAGTTTTTGAATCGTGTTCTTGGGTTAGATATGCTTTGATAGAATTAAATTAGAATAGGAATATTGTAAAATAACAGGAGGAACAGCAATGTTTTGCTGAGCATTATCATATTATTATGTTATGTTTGGCATTCAGCGGAAAAAGATTATTACGTTTGGTTAATTTTGCAAGAGAATAACGCATAACTACCCCAACAAAACCACTCGTTTGTTTTACTTTTCATAATGTTTTTATAGTAGGATAGTAATAGGGCTATTGAAGTTAAAGAATAAGAAGTACAGACGCTGATATTGACGCAAATGACCCTAAAACTCAAGCAAAACCAACCTTGAACATTAACCGATATCATCAGTGAAGTCAAATGAATCACATATGGGGTTGGAACACATGCCTGGATGCGTACCAAAAAATTAAATAGGCACAGGTATCAAGCACACAAATAGTTCTGAAATCAATACTCTTAGGATATGTAATTTAGGATGCATAACATTCAATTAATATCAATTTCAAAATAAAATGACCATTCTACACTAAATCATGCTATAAAACTGTCATGGCTAAGTCTGTTTTTTTTTTTTTTTTTTTAACCAAATATAAGAATATAATAACCATCTTTAGAAATTGTTATTCCAAGAATGAACATTCCATCAAACAGAATATACCCTTAATTCCTGGGTCAATTTGAAGAACTTCCCTCATTAAATAGACATAAAGATTTACACCATTTTTACACACATAAAATTCTGCCCCTTCTCCCATTACAGAACGACGTAATTCTAAAAGATTAACACAAAATTAAAGAGGTAAATTAAGGAAGCAGATGAAATGAAAACCCAAAATTAAAGAGGTGATTTAAGGGGGCAGATGAAATGAAAACCAGAGCAAGTTTTTTGCACATAAAGCGTGACCTCTCAGATACACATATACGCGTTAAAAGATGAAGTTGGGGATCCTATCAGCAGCAACGGCCAATGCAATCAAAGAATTAGGCTTCGAGTTTCTAGCTCTGAGCATTTTGCTTTGGATTTATCACGACTATCAGAAGCATCCTCGTCACAGCTCATAGAGAAGTGACTATTGATCTAGTAAACCTTCAAGGCATACCAGGGAGATCACGTTACAGATTAACAGAAGGTGTTTTAAAATCCAGGATAAAAGAGCAAAAATAGTCAAGTGCCAGTCAAATAGTTTAAAAAAAACTCCATGAATTTCAGCACAAGTTCTGGTCTTAAGTAAATACATCAGGCTACACACTGATAGCTCTACCACTCTATCACTGCTCACATAGAATGTACCGTGCAAAACTAACAAAAGCATGAAATAACTAACTTCTGCTCAAGAAGAAAAGCTAATCTACAGAACTGTACACAGCAGTATCAAGGACCCTCATGCGTTCTAACAGACTTCATTAGTGGTACATCAGTCATCAAGCAATCCTATACTCAAGAGTCGAGAGGTATAGCCTAGCGGCCAGACCACACTCTACTCCACCTAAAAGTGAAGAATTCGAATCCCCCAACCCAAGTTCAAAAAAAAAAGAAAAGAGAGTCAAGAGATATGATTCACAAAGCCAACATATGTCATAAACACAGTCTGAATTTCCAAACGAACTGAAAGAATTGCTATCAAACCAACAGCCAATATTTATCAATTACATGAATATTGATAGTGATGCAACATTCCAAATTTCAAGAAGTTTGGTTGGATACCAATACAAAAGTTTTATCAAACCCGGATATAGGTTCAATATGAGCTTACTCTTCCCTTCCCCAAGGAACTATAAAATTGTTCAAACAAGTAAATGAGAAGAAAAAAACAAAACTGCACGCAAAAAAAGTCTCATAAAAAGAACATAAATGAACAGCAGTTAACATTTAGCAAACTGTAGTATTAGTGGGAATCTACGGAGTGATATATTAACAAAATCAGGTTCCTTGAAGACAAATTTTATCACTAAGTCACTCATTGTTCTTCATTCCTCTATAGTTTGAAATGAATAAAAGTTATGTTACAACTTAAAAATAAAACTCTGCTTTTACAGGTCACTGATCATTCATCATTGACAATTCTATCCATACCATGCGTTTAACTTGCATTATTAGTGAAACATCCTCGCTTCCACTTAAAATTAAGACTTCCAAAAAAAAATGCCACAAATAGAAAGCTAATAATATCTTCCAAGTATTCATCAAGCAACAAAATGAGAACCAAAAATACTTTTAAAGGGAAAACAGAAATCATAAATAAAAAAAAAGAATCCCCAAGTATGTGCAAGCCCTAAAAAATGTTTTCTCAACAATAAAAATCATATCTTTCACTTTGAGAATAGAATTAGTCAAAGAAAAGGCTTTTATTCGCTGTCATCTATAACAATTCCTCTCTTCTTTCCAATTTTTTGCGTACAATTCTCAATTCGTATAAAATCCAAAAAAAACAAAAAAACAAAAATCCCCAAAATCCGACAACCTGGGGCAGAAAACGGCGTCGTTTCGGCAGCTAATCGTCGTCGTTCCCTTTCTTGCGCTTGCGATATTTCCTCTCTTCATCCTTAAGCCTGTCGAGAGTGGTGTAGGCGAGCTTCTTGATGTTCGGAACGTCGTAGTTTTGGGCGATGTAGACACCAGCGACCGTTCCCAATATGAACGAGAAGCCACTCCGGATTATCCCCATTCAAATCGACGGCGAATTTGCTGAGGCCTTTGATCTGAAGCGTTGATCGGAAGCGAGAACTGTAAAACTAGGGTTTATGAACTTGAGTAGGTGGGATTTTCTTTCGGAGGAAGAAAGAGTTGCGATTTTCAGAAGATTCCGGAAGACTTTTGGAGTCTGCAGTGGAGTTTCCTTGCTTGGGATCGGCTGGAGGAGTCGGGTACGGAATCAAATGCCTATCCATCTGTACTTTGTTGCTTCGCTCCCTATCCAATTATTATTCGACATGTCATCTCAATGGTGAAGATTGACAATGAGAAAAATTAAAGTAAATACCAATCTTACAAAACTAATCGTAATGAACAGAAGATTTTGAAAATAGTTAGAGTTGATAACGTAATTATTGTATAAATAATTTTTATTTATACAAAACGCTGATTTAAGATGCAAAAAACTATTTATATTATAAATATGTATTTTTAAAATGTGCTATAATTTCAAAAACTTTCAAAAATCTATTATTTTTTTTCATTATCCTATTTTTTATTTGTTAACATTAATATAAATACTTTCTTTTGGCTTAATTTTTTTGGCATCGACGAATACCGCTTGTCTTACTTTTCCCTCTAAATTGATAATTAACATGGTAATAATATTCAAGCTTGGCTGTTGTTGCACTAATAGTACATTTGTAACAAAAATGTTAAAAATTTGACAGATCTTTGCATATGTGATGCTCATCGGATGTTAAGCGGGTTAATTTAATACAATCATTAGTGGTGAAATTACTTCAACATTTATAAAATCTATCAATTTTTTTTTAACATTTATGTTACAAAGTATCATTACTATAACATTTGTAAAGCTCGGGTGTTGTTAATAATTAGTTAAAAGTTTAGGGTCAAAATAAGATAATTAAAATTGATTGAAGATCAAAAATAAGATTAACCATTTTTCTTAAACAAGATCACATCTTTTTCTTTTAATGGGCAAAAATTACAGTAAGACCCTTCATTTGTTCTAATCAATAAAAGACTTTTTTGTCCATTAGATCTAAATCATGCGGTCTAAAACAAACATGCTTGCCTTTGATAAAATAAGCTCATCCACACCAAAGCCATCTAAAAGCTCAACTCAAACAATAAACATATCTCAAATAAAAAAAATTGAAGATCAGTACCACCGCAGGGAAGGGACGTCGGCGAACTCGAAACACTATGGTTGGTGGCGACTCATCCCCCAATGACCTCAAATCTCGATGGCAGTAGCGATTTCGATGTGAATCGTTGCGATTCCCATTCCCTCTGATGTAGCCTTTGCACCCATGGTGGCCTCATGATTCTGGAATCTTTCCCACCCATGGTGGTATCGATCTTGCTGTGACTGAGATGGCGATCTCATCGCCGTTTGTGCGAAGGTCAAGTGGAGAGGGCGCGGCTAAGGAGATCATAGGTGGAGGTCGTGGGTCGTGCCCCACACCTTAGCGATTCGTGATCTGCCTCTGGTGGCTATGGCCAAGCCTCCATGGCTGTGGGTCGTGCCCCACCTCCTTCGCAAATTGCAATCTGCCTGCCATGGATGTGGCTGAGCTGCCGTCAATCAAGATACCTCGATTGTCGCTATGGCCGTTGGAGGCTTTTTTTTCCCATTATTTTGTTTTTTTGTTAAATTATTAAGGTTTTTAATTTTAATTTAAATTCTGATTGTGTAAGGCATAGCCTGTTGCAATTTGATGAAATTAGAGGTTTTAAAAATTAGATTAAGTCCAATGATTTAGAAAAATGGGTCTCATAAATAAAACCCTTTAAGAGGTCTTATCATAATATTTTTCTTTTTCGTAATCTTATACTAACGTTATTAAAAACATTTTTATTTTGTATAATTCATATTACGGAACCTTGCTCCATCCACCCTACTTCACAAATTTTAAAATTTTTTAACTAATTAAAATGATATATGTAAAGAATTTAAACAAAATGACATGTCAAAAACTAATTTGACACCTTAATGACCTCTAGCCAAAGGACATGTACAAGCGAGGCTTGCCCCACTTGCCACAAGGTAGGTGGGGCTCTGTGTGTGTTTATGTGTGTAGAAAATAAATTGATACCATTGAAAATGAAAATAATTGCTAGTTAATAAACTTTTTACAAAGGAATTTAGGCGTAAATTACCCTTTTTGAAAGCTTTTTATAAAAAAAAAATGAAAAAAATTAAAAATAAGAGAAATAACCTTTTTTTAACGGTATATCATTTATTTATTGATGAATATCAATGATGTGTTGGTTTTGTGGTTTATCATTAACTAACTAACTTGGTGGTTTATTACTAATTGATTAGGTAGCTTATCAATGATTAACAAATTTTAATTAGTGATTAATTAATTTCATTCGATAAGTTACTGGTTTATCAATAATAATTCATTGATAAACCAATTTATCAGTAATAAATTATCATTAATCAATGATATATTGACATTCATTATATATCAATGGTAATCAATGGTGTATTGCTATGAGAAAAAGTCATTTTTTTTTATTTTTAAAAAATTCGATCATTCCCTTAAATTTTGAAAAGTTTGATCATTTATTTAAGAAGATGGCTATAAATTGGCTATTTGCTTAATTTTCTCTTTGAAAACTGGTCTACAACCAATTGTTGACTAAAATTTCACTTAAGTTGAAAACAAAAGCTATTTAATTATCCTAATCCCACTCGGAACAAAATATTGTTCTCATCTCCACTATGAGCCCGACTTGGGGACATAATATTTAGCCCATTTGGTTCATTGATTTGAATTAAAAGTTTGAACAAAAATTTAAATTGTTGTAAAAGAAAATATTGTAACAAAATGATTCGAATTTTGATTTGAAGCTAGGAAACAAACACGATAAAATTAATGTCTCTTACGCGGTTCTTATGACGACCCGTCTTTCCGGCAGTCACTTAGCTTTCATTAAACACCGTTCTTAAACAGTAATCTTACTTACTTAGTAAGAAAATACTAAATTAAATTTTTTTTTCTTTAAACATTCTTTAAAACGTATTTAAAACTGTTGCGACCTTTATCGCTATTCAAGTTGAGACCTCGCTCAACATTTGCCTTTAAAATCATTTCAAATCCTTTCTTAGAACTTAATAAGAAACATTTTCTAAAATATATCTTAAAACTTAACTTTATAATTATATAAAACAGTTTGTAAACTGTATCTTAAATCTTTGAAAACATTTCTTAATACTCTCATTTTCTTAAAACTTCGCAAACACTACATTAAACAATGAAAAACCTTTTCTTTGAGTAACGGAAGCAAAATTATAGTGGTATCCACACCCAAATCTTCGCATCTGCCTTCCGCAATACTCAGCTCTTCTAGCGGGTCCTACTGATCATCTATAAGGCTACCTACAGCATGAAGAAACTTTTTAATGAGCTTTCGCTCAGTAAGTTCAAACATAAACTCACAAATCATTTAAAACATGCTTTAAAAACCTTCCTCATAATACCCTTCTTTGGAAACCTTTTTCATAAATGTATTTCATAAACATTTTTCATAAAACTTTTCTAAAACGTTTTTCATAAACGTTTTTCATAAATCATTTCTTGAAGAAAACATTTCTGAAACATTTTGCATAATATTTTTCATAAAACATTTCTTGAACGTTTTTCGTAAAGGTCGTTCATAAACCTTTTCTTAAAAACATGAAAATGTTTTCAATAACATTTAACATAGAACATTCCTTAGAATGTTTTTCATAGTCTTTAAATATTTCATAACAAGAAAACAAGCAAAACTAATATGCATGTTTCCATTTATGCTTCATTATGTTTTTTCAATTATGAATGTCTTATGAACATTCTTTTCTTACTTTAACTTTCTATCCCTGTCCTTATCTTTCCTTCACTTTTCTTATTTTATTTTAGTGTTCATACCAACTCATTAATCATGAGATCATTAACATGATGCTTTCCTTCCAGAGGACTTGAGACCATCGAACTACGAGGTCATATACCTCACATCTAGGAGGTTAAACTTTAACTTTACTTTCATTACCTCATAACAAAAAGGCTGGTACGACACTTTCTTTTTATCTTTATGTTACCCTCTTATTAACTTTAGTGAGCATGTCAAATGCAATCACATCATATGCAAGCACACTTGCAATTCACAGCTTGTACTGTAAAATCTATTGCATAACGAATGCAACTTATTGCGTAACAAATGCATTATAAAATGCAAACACATTTGGCAAGTTATAACATACCCTCTAAAACTTATTGCATGACAAATGCAACTTATTGTATAACATATGCAATATAGAACGCAACATATTTTGCAAATCATAACTTGTATTATAAAACCTTATCAAACTGTAAAACACCATGCATTAACAAAATGCAAAACATACATTAAACATAATTTTTGCAAATACATTGCAAACTTTTACTTGATCTTTTAAAACTTTATGCACATTAAATGCAATTATACTTTAACATATTAGTTGCAAATACATTGCAAACTTGATTTAATTTGTAAAACTTTTTGCATAATAAATGCAAACATACTTTTAAAAACAATTTATATAATCATTGCAAATACATTTGCAAACATTAAAATAAGTATTTGAAAATCTTTTACTTCATGCTGTAGGTGAGATTGAACTTACCCGACTATGCTCTAACGTACTCCATTCCATCCCTATCTTGTTCCTTTCTCATTCCTTCTCCTTTCATTAGTCGGCTTCTGTGTCTTGATCATATGACAACCGACTCATTAATTAACTTTTTTTTTATTAATCCACTCGATTGATAATAAAACGTAAGCATTAAACATGCATTCCCTTTTTATAACTTCCCGTCTCACTGGCGGTTTCGTTACTTAACACCTTACAGAACATTTTTTGTCTAAGAACATTATGCTAAATCAGAGTGTTCGATTCCGTTCTAGCCGTTTTTGTAAAAAGGATGTTTTTGCCCTTGGTGGGTTTTTTGTCCATTTCCTAACTTAACCAAACTCATTACTTAACTTTAACATTCCATTACATACATAATATGGGAAAATTCTCACTACGAAACATTTCTTGAACCATTTTACCCTTAATCTCTTTTCTGTCATTCATTCTTTGTCTAACTTTCAATCTTGAAAACTTAGCATCTATAACAATGTATTTTAATACGGTTCATACTGTAGGCGAGATTGCTACTTACTTGAACTATGAGCTACGCGGGTCAAGTTGTACCTCGCTGTATCTACAGTATACGAAACATCCTCTGCAGTGCTCTTCGAGCGACCATGAATGGCTAGAAATGCTTCCTGGAGATCAAACATTCTTGGAAATGTCCTTCTGGACTCCGTTACTGCAGTTTGAATCACCTCGATTTATGTGCAGTCGGTACCAGATGATTTTCACCGAAGTGAAATTAGCTCGAACGGAGGTCACCATTGCATTCAGAGCATCGAAACAAGTCGGGAGGCAGTCTCGGATAATCGATCGGAGGTCCGGATCATAAAATCTCAAAATGGTCGTTGATTGGCGCCATTTGGCTCCGTTGGTGGCTGAGCTCGAGCCTACCCCCCCTAAATCGACTCTCTTAAGTTCATTGGTGGGGTCAATTTCATTCAATTTTGCCTCCATCTACTCAAATAGGGAACGGGTTCCACGGCCAAAACCGGCGGCTCCAATCTCCTATCTCTGGCAAAGCTGCTATGAAATTGAGCTGGGGGATTCGTTACCCGAGGCGGTCTGAGCATTTTCCTTTTACTGGTGGAGCTTGACATGGCATGAAACGGCGGCTTTGAGATCACCACGGCGGCGCAAGATGGCAGGGGCCATTCTCCGTCGATCCGTGGCAGTTGCCCGAAATTGAGGTGGGGCTTCTGCTCGCCGTGAGCCTTTGAGCATTTCCCCCTGACCAATTTGCGTTACAAGGCCGAGAACGGCGGCGACGATGGCCACCACGGTGGTTGGTGGCGGGCGTCCTCTATCTCCGGCGAGGGGTGGTGCAACCATGAAATTGAGTGAGGGGTTTTACTCCCCGTCACTCTCTAACCCTTTTGGCACCAGTGGTGTGCCACATCGCCGTCGGAGACGGCGGCTCCGACGGTGGGTCCATCGCGGCGACAGGGGTAGTTCTATGAAGCCGTTCCAGCTAGAATTGAGCTAGGAAATTAGTACCATCATGCTCCTCTCCTCATGCTGAGTCCATAGACACCAAAATCACGTCGATTGGCGGTCGGACGGCTGAGAAATCACATCGAAAAAAAATGGGTTTCACCGCCACTTTGGGTGGGGCGTGTGGCCTCCTCCAGCGGCCTTTTGGGCGGCTCGGCACACCGTTGGACTCAGCTCGTCAAGAGCTTTCCAATGGCATGGGAGGTATCGAAAACAGATGTCAGAATCTTCGACTGATTTTTGAGGAGCAAGAGAGAAAATGTAGAGAGAGAAAATAGAGAGAGAGCTAATTTCTTTTTTCTGAATTTTCTTTTTTTTTTCTCTCTCTTCACTTTTATAAAAATTTTGTGGTTTATGTAGTCTAATTCTGTACTGTGTGACCTTAAACAGTCCAATTCTTACACTACATTACTTTTACAGTGTAATTTTCATACTGCATAACTTCATCAGTGCATTTTCTTACACTGTATTATTCTAATACTGTATACTTTTCTGTATTATTATACAATATTTTTTCTTAAATTGTATTTTTTATCTTAATATAATCCTTGATTTAATGTATTTTTAATGCATTAAAAATTCTTGGTTGTTACAGTTCCATATCTCGTTAGCAGCCCTTCGTCCCCCGTCCCGTTAAGGGAGAATGATCGCTAGGGCCCCGCAGAGTGAACCGTATATAACTTGAGAATATTGATATATTGCAAAGACTTGGAATATCTTATCATTATGAGGATGAAAGAAAGGGTATACTGAAGGGAAATACGGAGCCAGTTATTCAATCATACATTGAGGAAGAACAACTTATATGCCACGGTTCTTGCATTTAGACTTTTAGGGCATCATGGTTAGAGCGTGGCCCAAGCTCCGTTTTTGACATATATTATTATTTTTATATAGAAAACATCACTTTTCTAAACCTAATTATAGTAAATATCTTGTTTCAAAAAAAAAATGGTAGTAAATATCAGATTAACTACATAAATAATTTATTTGCTCCTTATTTACAAGGTAAATAATTTTTATTTATATAGTAAATAATTTTAAAATAAAAACTGCTATTTATTATAAATATTTTTAAAACCTACAATTTACTTCAAAAAGTATCAAAAATCTGATATTTTTCTCATTCTTTTGTGTTTATATAAGATTTCACTTCCTTATCATTAATTAATATAATGTTATGTCAACTAAAATAGCATATATGTTAAAATATATTAATTGATATAGCATGATATTATAATAGCAGATCAAGGAAGTTGGAAGAAAGAAAAGAGGAACAGAACGCATGGCAGGGTCCTCTTTTTGAACCTAAATATGAATTATAAGTTATCGCTGGGGTTTTCAAAGCTTTCAAGGATGATAAGGGGAATTTTAAAGCATGTCTTGGCGATGATATCATGGGAATGCTATCATTATACCAGGCTTCATTTCATTTAATCAAAGGTGAAGGTGTTTTGGAGGAAGAAATGGAATTCACTTGGAAAAATCTAAAAAAATTAAAACTAGCTAGTCGAGAAATTCATTATTTGGCTTGATGATCTAGAGCCTAGACATGTAAAATACTTCTCATACAAAAGGTTTTCCATTGTTTTTTTTTTTTTGGACAATATGACATTCCATTGGTATACATAAAGGTGGTGGAAGAACATTGAAGTTTGCTAGAGACAGGGCTAATGGAGAACTTTTTATGCGCAGTGGGAAGAGTATTTGAGCCACGGTTTGGGTATTTTAGGAGAATGTTAACAGAAGTACCATGTGTATGGTACGCTAGATGAACTCGAGCTCTTTACAGATGTTGTTAAGAGGTTAGAGGTACAATTTATTTTGATGTAGTATTAGCGTTAATTTTATGAATGATCCTCTTATGTTATCCTCAATCATACTTTAATCTGGCTTTTAAAATGTCACATACTTATCTCAATTATTCAATTTGTTTCAGTTTTAACTTTTCTCATGAGTTGTGTTAAAATGATGACAAAATATGCACAATATTGATGAAAAATAATAGCATGCTAATAGAACGTAGGGCCTATTTAGAGGGTGTCATAAAAGCTACTTTTAGCTTCCAAAGTCTAAAGGTTATTTTTGAAAATGTTTGAATGATCTGCCAGAAGTGTTTTTAGTCAATATAGATTCTCAAAAAAGAACTTTTGAAATAGATTTTACAACAAGTACTAAAGTTTTTATAAGACATTAAAACTTTATTTTTAATATTTTTATTACATATTGAGAAATTATAAAATCATTTTGACCCATTTAAGCTCTTTTAAAAATATAGATTCAATGACTTACTGAAAACCCATAGATTTCGGCTTTCTTCTTCTTCTGGCTAAAAATACAAGCAAAATCCGTGCCAAACAAGCTCATAAAATATGCGTGCGATACCAACAAAAAATAACAGTATAATGCTAATGAGTTACATAATCCAATTTTCATCCTCTTTTTAACATCTAATTGATAGAAAACCCAAAGCTCAAATAAACTCATAACTTAGGGCCAAATGTGTGTGATTAACTCATATGATTGTATTAAAGTCTTTTTCTTTTTCATTAATGTCGTTTTTGGAGACAATTTTTATTCATGCCACCTAATGTGAAAACTTACTATGCCATAATCCTAGTAGGATATTTTTATCTTCGTGAGATATTTTTCATGATCATGGTGGGATATTTTTTCTCAACAAAAGTAACTAGTCTTCTCCGGCTTTGATCATCAATGTAGAGCCAGCGTTAGAATTTTTTGCGTCTCGATGGGATTTTTTTTTTTAAGCAAAGATAGCTAGTCATCTTCAGCTCCAATTATCAGGAGCCAGCAACACACAATATCCCAATGGGATATTTTCCGTGTCCTGGTGTGATATTTCCTGTGTCCCTCCGTGACACTCTGTATCCAACGAAGATGAGCTATGAATGATCTGGTCCATTTCTCTCTTTGCTCCCTCTCTCCTTCTCTTTCGATTGTGATTATGTGAAATGATTGTCAATCTTTGTGGATCTTATCGTCATCATCGTCATTGTGCAAGGTCATCGGAGTCTGCATTGGTTTTGTCGTCCCTTGCCATCGACGAAGTCGCAATGTCGTGTCTTCACTAGGTTGACGAGATCATTCATCATCAACATGATCTATTTGTCGTCTACACTATTTGTTCATCATCAGCACCAAGAATCGCATGGTGCTCCATTTCTCGTGTCCTAATCCACTATCGACCTCAGACTTGCCATCGATGATGAAAACACTTGGGAGTTGCAAATCGTCTGCCGCGATCTAGAACACCATCGTCATTAAAGACGAATGGCTCTACGAACTTTGTTGCATCACTGAATCGTGTATCTGCCCCAGATCTTGCTATCGATAGTCGTGAGCTCCAATATCTAAGCACGACAGCTCTAACAAGGATAGATCAGAAAAATCAAAATAAAGGAAGACAGGAGAGAGAGGGGAGAGATAGACTTGATAGACACAGGGGTACGAAAGAGAATGAATAATCTCAAGGCTTATTTTCGTAAATTCTCCTTAATCTATGTACCATATTTCACTCTGCCTTGATTTTTTAAAACAGGTTAAAGCATTCCCTAAACTATAGAAAACCTGCCAAAATGCCCAGTCCATCTAATTTGGTCCATATGTGCAGAATTTCAAACTTGGCATACTATTAAACATTAAAAAATGTATCAAAATTCTATTTAAAAATTTAATAAAAAATATTTAAATTTATTTTGTCTCTAATTCTTGTTTCTTTTTTCTCTCTCCCATATATTCTCCCACTCTCCTCTTTCTTGATTCTCTCTCCTTCTTTCCCTCTTTACTGTAACAAGCCAATTGTCCATCCAAGAAAAGCCCAACAGAAACAATGGACCAGTTTGGTCCTATTTTTCAAAATGTTTTTGCTGTTTTTAAAAATTCAAAAAAAGAAAACTAATTTAGAAACACATTTGATTAAGTTTTTAGCCAAAAATGAAAACAAAAACATTTCTTAAAACTCTCTAAATTTGTACAAAAAATAAAAATGAATTATAATCATTTTCATTTTTTTTTCTTCTTCTTTCTTTGACAAAACTTGAACCCAACACCCACCCATAGCAACCCCTACCCCTAACTCTTCCTTCTCCTTCCCCAACCGGTCCTCTGCAGGCACCGCTCATCCCTTGCCAACGACCTTAGTGACCTACCCAGCGCCGGGCAATGGGAATCTCATGACGAGAAGCTTGTGATGGGAGGAGGCATGTGATGAGAATCTCCGTGTAGATCTCAACAGGAAGTGAAGCTTGTCATCGGGAGTGGGGCTAGGCTAGTCGGGCCTCGGCTCGATGTGGGGCTCGGCTAGTTGAGGCTGCTAGGTTGTCGGGGGTGTCTGGGTTCTTCACGATGGGTTGGTCTGGGTAGGGTTGGGTTTTGTTGGGGTGGGGGGGGTTGGACGTGCGAGGGCCTAGGTTCCTTAGGGTGGGCCGTCACTAGCAACCTAGCCTCACCGGAGGCCAGTGCAAAGGAAGAAGAAATCTTTTGAGTGGTTTTATCGATAATATTAAAAAAGTTATTACTATATTAATAATTAATTTTTAAAAAATTAAATTCAGGTTTTATTTTTGTTAAAAAAGTATTTGTGCTCAAAAGCATATCACCATATATAACCAAACATAGTTTCAAAAACAGTTTTGACATATTTCTCAAAACATTTTCATTTTTAGATTTTTTTAAAAAATAAAAACCAATATGAAAACATTAACAAATGGGACAAAGAATCTTGCAGAATATGAGGTAGGATTATTCTCTCTCTTTCTCGTGATCTGAGTGGTGAAGAGAGGTAGCATGGATTGACAGGGGCGGCGACCGGCGGGTTAGGCGACGGGGTGGGTGGCGTGATTTGGGCGACGGCCATGAGGATTGGTGACGGGTGGGCTGGGTTTGGGCTGGTCGGCGAAGTCGTGGATGAGGTGGGAGGGGGTGGTGACATGGGCGACGTTGTGCGACAGGGAAGGTGGGCTGGTGGGCACAGTGGGGTGCATCGCGAAATGGAGGGAATGGATGCATGGGCCAACGGGGTGGGCCTGGCTAGTAAAGTGCGACGGGAGAGGGTGGGGGCAACCAGGGGGGTGTGGAGAGAGGCTGTTGGGTTTTTTTTTGGATTTTTTAAGTTTTGTTTGGGTTTACAGTAGAGAGAGAGAAAGAAGGAGAGAGAAGACTAAAAAGGTGGGAGAGAGAAAAAAGAATATGAACAAAAATAAATATATGTTTTTTTTATTTTTTAGTATTTAGTTAATCTTATATGTTTAAATAGAATTTTGATACATTTTTAAATGTTTATGGTATGCCATGTCAGTAATTTCGTTAGTGATATAGAGGAATTGAATGGAGAAGACATTTTGACAGGTTTTTTATAGTTTGGAGGTGCTTTAACCTAAGGTAAATTAAAATAAGGTACATAGATCAGGAGGAATTTATGAAAATAATCTTAATCTCAAATATTTGTGGCATTTTGTAACATAAACTTTTTAAGTTAGCTTCTGTGACATAAATAAAATAGGAAAAAAAAAGGAAAAAGATAACGGTGGGGGTAAGTTTCTCTTATGTTTTACGCTTTTTTTTACTGCAGATAGGACGTGAATGCCACGGATAACCTACCAGGTTACGTAAAGAAAGGTTTCCTTGTCTTTCGTAGTTCTATAAATAGAATGGCTTTTGATGTGCTAGAAGAACAAGGTTTTCAAATTCCTTAAAGTAGCTCATAAAATCTGTATTAATTTGGTCTGTCTAATTAGTAATTACTTCAATGACAATTAGGTTTTCGTAAACATAAATTGCATGTGTACATATCTTATGTCTAATTTGTCTCATCGTATATACATACATATATATATATATATATATATATTCTTTAGTGGGCAGATTTATGCAATTCATTTTTAGTTGATGAAAAGTGGTACTACAATGGTCATTGGATACAAGCCAACCTTGGACCAGTACTTTAAAAATGGATGGGCTTCATCATCGGCGCCTGTAACCCTAGTGCATGCTTACCTTTTTTTGTTACAAAATCCAATAACAGGAGAGGCCATGGAGTTCTTGGAAGAATTCCCAAAAATAATCCGTCAATCATCTATCATTTTGCATTTTGCATCTGGCAAATGACTTAGCGACATCATCAGTAAGTCCAAGTTTTTTTTCCCTCTGAACGTACAACTTATTTACATGTATATAGGTCTTGGATTATTTCGACAGACAGAAAATGAGTACATATATCTTTATGATATTTATGACTACATCTAAAAACGAGTACAAATCCAAAAAATATATCCTCAAGATATAATATTTTTTTATTTGTAATATCCTAATTTGCATTAAAAATGATGGGATTGGAATTTATTGTTTTCCCTTGTTGGATTTATGATGCCCTTGGTTAGCTTATTATTTATTTTCTTCCCTTGAAATTTAGGATGAAATGGAAAGAGGGGATGTGTTAGAAAAATGCATATAATATGAAAAAAAAAAAAAAACCGAACAAGTTACTATTTATCAAAATATTACAAAAAGGAAGAAAAACAGTTACAACACACCATAAATTGAATCAAAACACTTGTTCAATTTTAGTTTAATATAAGCTCATGTCGTACAGGTGCACATATTAGACCCCAAAACCCACTTGGCTGGATGGCTTGCACCCTTTGCATGTGAGAGAGCCACTTAGGTGCAAGTTCTCACCCAAGAGCAAAAGTGCAAACTCATTTAAACTCTATCAAAGTAATATTCCTAAGCAATATAAGACTCCAATTTTTAGCATTCTTTCTAACAAAAACTAATTAAAATGGGCATAGTTTGATTAACAATTTCTCATTCACCTGATAACCATTTTAAGTGTATGAATATATGATTTCAATCTCCTTGTGACGAAGAACGCAAATCCATCAAGATCCGTCACATATATGAAGTGGGTCTCATTCTAATTTGGGCCTCAAAATGGTTCTTCACAACGGTTTGTTAAACCATTTTTTAACAGGATAGTCATAAATCAATTCAATGCAACATGCATGAAGAGGGTGCTTCGGAAGAGCAAACACGTAAACACGAGTTGCAGATGAATAAGGATCGATTTAAAAAATCTCCATTATCTCAAAACATTTATTGAATTTGCCACAGACGTTGCAAGGATGGCGCAGTGCTAATATCTACACGGAGAAGGACATGGTGTTAAAGATCGTGAAACAAATTAAGGATCAGGTCCTATCATTACTTATAAACCCACATGAAGATTGCGAGATGAGTCAGATGATAATATGCTTAATTGTTCAAATTAAGGCATTAGTCCCTCCAATCCATTTGGCACAGACCAGATTTTTAATTCATGTAAAATATATATAGAACTAGCTAGTAAGGGTTTGAAATGCTTTTTTTTTTTTTTTTTTTGAAAAGGGTTGAAATGTTAAACGAACAATATTGAGATAATTTGATTGAGTAGCATAAGATTTATGAGTTAGAATTTTATAATAAGAGGGAAAAAAAAAAGTCTTCCTGTGATCATTAGAAAAAGCTTTCTAAAAATCCAGCGTGTTATTTTACTAAAAGTAAGTGTCGTTCTCGTTCATTCTGATACCATATATGCCATTCTTTGCAAATTTGCTGTCGTTTAACCTTTTTAGCGCTCAAAATTTGTTGTCGTATAATTGACAGAATGAAATGCATGCGATTTAGCTTTTAGAGAATCTTTAATATAGAGTTAAAAGTAGCGTCTCAATATCAAATTTTAATATTTGAATAGAAAAACAACTTTAAAATACGACATTATTTTTTATAATAAATTTGGCATATTTTGTAACAAATTTGCCACCAAGTCTATAACATATATGTCAAATTTTAACGTTTGATTTGGTTCATATATTTCCTCGTATCCTTTATAATAATTAATACAACAATAGTCTTCTAGAGTTATCTTAAAATTTTGAAGTTAACTTTTAAAATTTTAAAATAGTTTTACCAATATTCCAGAGTGTGTAATGTTGTTATTTTTATCTTGGATGAAGGTCAACCTGGCAATCACTTGCTCTTCGACTAGACCCCATGGATGTTATTTAAATTTTTTTTTCCAAAATTTTATTACAACAAGCTGGCTAGGACAGATTCAAACTAAGCTTATATCCAAACATTTTTTTCTAAAAGAAACATATCCGAACATATTTGATTCTTAGAAGACTTATAAAGTGTTTTGTAAGTGTGGTTAGAACCATAATTGTAGTTAAAAACATTTTAACATATAAAAGCTTTATACTATAGTTATTTTTTTTTTTACTATATTATGTGAGAGTTTTATACTATTTAATAATTAGAACTATAGTTACTAAACACCCCATTAATTCACTCGTTACAACTTGCTTAATAAAAGAAAAAGAAACCAAAAAGCTTGTTCGATTATTGCGCTGAAGTGAAAAGAAAGGGGCAGGACGTTTCAACTCCTGTGATGAGCGTATCAAAAAAAAAAAAAAGATAAGACTCTCATATTGATGAATTTTATAAAGGAGTTACATAATATCTTTTTGTTTCCGTTGAAATGGCCGCCCCCTTCGATGGAGAAATATAGGCTTTTGTTAAGGTAAAGGAAAACACGTTTTATGCCACATGAAGCAATAGCAAATTTTCCTATAACAAAAATTATAGTGATTTTTTATTCCCTCTCTATACCCTGCATTGTAGACAGAGAAAAAAAAAAACATATATTGTATTTTAAATTGTATTGAGGGTTATTAATACTGATGACCCTTAAACTTTAGGCTCTTCTTTATTTTATCTCATTAAATTTTAAAAATTACCAATTTACCTTTGAACTTTCAAAACTCCTCACTTTGTCTCTTAAATTTTTAAAATCACTATTTTGTCCTTGTTTTAAAGCTCCTCATTTTGTCTTTTTATTTTTTATTTTCCTTTTATATGGATAGAATTAAGTCTACATGATTTGCATATGGGTCATCTGTAAAGGCAAAAATAAGATTTTATCACTCTTAGGTTTTGTTTCATGTTTACATTCTCATTTAATGTTCTTTTTATCTGCTTTTATTTAAGAAGAGTCTGTATGTACATTTTTTTCTCGATATTGTTTGCTAATATCTCCTCATCTGTAATGCGTAACTCATTTTTTAGTAGTCAACTTTAGACATTGACAAACAATATCAACTAATTAAATGAGTGATGCATTAAAATGAGACAAAATGATATAGACAAATATTTCCTAAATAAGAGTTCAAATAAAAAAAAACTAAAGGCACCAAGTGAGAGTGTAAATATGAAGCAAAACTTAGGAATGATAAAATCTTATTTTTGTTTTTACAAGTAATTCGTGGGCGAATCACGTGGGTTTAATTCTGTCTATTTGAACAAAAAAAGAAAAATTTATGAGACAAAGTAAGGAGCTTCAAAAGTTCAGAGGCAAAATAGTAATTTTTAAGAATTTAGAGGGCGGAATGAGAAGTTTTGAAAGTTCAGGGAGTACAATGATGATTTTTAAAGTTCAGAGGATAAATGAAAGAGTCCTAAAAGTTTAAGTGTCATTAGCGTTAATAACCATTTTTTTAAATTTATACTTTACATTTTAAATTTACACTAAATCCAGACCTTTTTTCAGGCAAAGTTTGCCATATTGAAGTTGATCTAAATGTCCTCCACATTTCTTAGTCTTTTTGTTTTTCTTTAAGAAGGTTTAGGTCTTTTTCTTATAGTCAAAATTGATTGTTGACTAAAAAAAAGGGTATAAATAGAGTGTAAAATTGAAATTTTAAAGAATAAATATGATACAATACGAAATACAAGTTATGACTTTTTAAAAATGGGAAAAAAAAATACACAAATCATAAACGTAGAAGAGTTCAATGAGAAAAATCTTGGGGGGTTCTGATCAACAAGAAGCAAGCGTCTTCATTACAAACAAGGGTACTCCAAGTGGCTTTGGGCACGAGTCACAGAATAAGTTGTCAGTCAATTAAAACTCCACAGAAATATTACACATCTAGTCCCCTTATTGGCTGGGAAATTATCCGCTTGCCATAGTTTTACATTGAGCAATTAACAAAACAATAGATTACAGCTTAAAAAATACACTTCGTATTAGATTGGGCCTATAATTTTATAAGTAAGAGGATTTTAATTAGATAGAGACAAAAAAAGGTTTTTCGTTTTACATCATGTTGTCAGAAGTTCAAAAATAGAGACTCAAAAGAAAAAAGTTAGGTGGTCATGATCTTCACAAACAGAAACTTATCATCAAACTCAACAACTATTAGGGTTAGCACACACTACAAGTAATTAATAAAAAAAACCATCCAAATATTTTACAACTAGGGCCTTTAACAAACTGATTTAAACTAAAAAAAATTAATTCAAATATTATAGCATATGAACGTTTTACACTGTAATTGGCTTCGTCAAACATTACATAAGTAATACTGTGAAAAAACACTATGTAACACCCATTTTACGGACGTTACATGTGTCGTTACATTTATTCATTTAACCATTAATTGAAGTAAAACTATTATAAATTATAACAAGTATTTGAAATCATAGTTTGGAAAAGCATACCCAGGATCTGTACATACATTTTTTTTATACAATTTACGAGAAATTATAAATTACTTAATTATAACAATTCGTTTTTCCATAAACATTTTGTAAATAGTTTGCTAATATCATTGAAAATTAAATTAACCTTTGAAGATATTAATAAAATTTTTTGAACACAGTTCGGCAGGCCGAACTCGACCGGTAGGCCGAAGGTCAACCATCGGCAGGCCGCCCGAGGCTTTGTAAAATGGGGTTTTAAAATCAACAAGATCGGCAGGCCGATACTTGGCAATTGACAGGCTGATTAAAGTTCTTCGGCAGTCCGACCAGCAATGGTTGACAGGCCGAATTGTTATAAAAAAAAATAATTTGTTTTAAAACAAGTTTTAAAGTTTTAAATGTAGATGAAAATTTATAAAATAATAAAAGTCCATCAAATAAATATTCTCAAAATTATAAAACATATCCTTAAAATTCAAAATAATAAACATACTCAGAATCATAAATCATAGATTATTTCATTAAAATCTCTTTCCTTGGCATTCTTCCATTTGCAATTCATCTTGCTTAACTCACACGCCCGTCTTGGTCCTCCTCCTAATCCATGGTTCTTTTACTTTTATCTGCAACATGATATAAACTTGAATAAGCTAATGCTTAGTAAGTATATTTGTAAATCTCACAACTTAAAGCATTTCATGAACATCATCATCATCATCATAATAGTGCTCTAGGCACATTTTCATGGGGAACATGTTACATTGTCCATATTAAAACATTATTCATTTTATCTTAAGGGCCCAAATGTTGCACCATAACATCATCATAGGCCCGCCGTCATGAGAGGAGAGGGGTAGCTAATCCCAAACTAAACATGACATCATAACTTATCATATCATAACATAACATAACATATCATTGGCTGTGCAACACTTATTTAGGTGATACATATATACATACTTATACTTTTATACTTTGAAAAACGTTATCATCAAAACATGCATATACTTTCATTACCTTAAAACTTTCATAATAATACTTCATGAAAAATCATCATAAAACCATCACAGATATCATCATGAACATAATTTCAAACCTTTATAAAACATATCATGTTGCAGGTGAGAATGTACGTACTTCTTAAAGCTTACTTAACTTTATCTTGTAGGTGACGACGCCGCGGTCTCGATGTGCTCACTTCATATTGTGTTCATGTCATACACTCATAAAATGGCAATTAACATTTATTTTTAATTACCACAACGTAACATCCATAACATCATACATACATACATTTACATTCATATCTTGAAAACATAAATATATAACATATTTCATTAACTTAAAAGCATTTTAAACAAAACTATCAACACAAATACATTTCTGACCTTCATGAATTCATAACTTAATAACTTTATTTTCACATATAATTTGAGTACCAAATCTGACAGGAATAAAGATAACACATAAACCTATCACCATGATTTTTCTTTAGTCATAAAAATTTCATTTAATAATTTAAATAAATAACCTAACATACAATACAAAATCTGCCAGCAAAATAACACAGTGAACAATCCTGATCTCAGGTCCATTTATCACATTTTCATACCATAAAAAAATCTACAAAAATTATCACATATAATAGACACACAGAACTATAACATATCTAAAAATCACCCATAAATAAATTCCTACAGCTTAAACCGTGCATTAGAAGGCAGAGACAAAAATAGCCACAAATAAATTGGACAGTGAGTTACATACAATAATTAGTACCAATCAATTAAAATAAACTTATTTAGACCTCAAAATTCATATGATATCATATTAACATACAATTATAGTAGCACAAAATTTCTCATCACCAAATAAAATTATTTTAATCATACAAAAATATTATACAATAAAAGTTTAACAAATTTACCGTTAAAACAGTCTAAATACCTAGCATCCATAAAAATTTCATAACACATAAAATATTAATCAAACCATCACCAAACTTTCCAGTCCATAATTTAACATATACATGAACATATTTACCAAATTTCGTGAAAAATAACCTTCATTTGCAATAAGAACAACATCCTTACAT
>CAMOHE010050465.1:2238-51836 GCA_946598075.1 Artocarpus hirsutus | reverse complement strand
ACCAGAATCAATCCACCATGTGTTATGTTCAACATCAACCATATTAGATTCATAACAAACAAGTGAGAATTGAGTACCTTTTTTATCAAGCCATTTCTGATATTTAGGACAATCCTTCTTTATGTGCCCCTTTTTCTTGCAAAAGAAGCACCTGGATTCCTTCTTAATATCAGCTAGTGCAGGCAGCTTGCCTTTTCTCTTATTTTTGGCTTGCCGCTTATTCTTCCTTTGAGTTGCTAGATGCACACTCTCTCCCGCTTCCATAAGAAGTCTTCCTTCTTCCTGAACACACATGGTCATCAATTCATTAATGGACCACTTATCCTTATGTGTGTTGTAGGATATTTGAAAGGTCCATATTGTTGTGGGAGAGTGTTAAGGATGTAGTGCACAAGGAAGGTTTCAGACATCTCAACCTCAAGAGTCTTTAACTGAGCCGCTATATCCCTCATTTGCATGATGTGCTCTCGTACACCATGAATTTCGATGAGCCTCATGGATGATGTAACAACCCGAAATTTTTATGCACTGAAATTTGCATTAAATTAAGGATTATACTGAGATGAAAATGCAAATTAAAGAAGAATATCGTATAATAACATGGAAATTATACGGTATTGGAATAATACAGTGTAAGAAAAATACACTGATGAAATTATGTAGTATAAAAATTACACTGTAAAAGTAATACAGTGTAAGAATTGGACTGCTGTAAAGTCACACAGTACAGAATTAGACTGTGTAAAAAGTGTTTTTCACACTTTTTCATATAAAAGCAAAAAGAGAAAAAAAAAAGAAAAAAAAAGGGAAATTCAGGATAATTCTCAGAACTTTCTCTCTCTTCTTTCTCTCTCTAGTTTCTCTCTCCTCACACAAAAGTGACTTTGAGATTTTGAGCTCCGTTTTCGACACCTCCCACACCATTGGAAAGATCTCGACGAGCTGAGCTCAACGGTGTGCCGAGCAGCCCGAAAGACCGCCGGAGGAAGGCACACGCGCCGCCCAAAGTGGCGATGAGACCCAAATCTTCCCAAGCTAATTTATCCTCCGTCCGACCACCAATCGAGGTGATTTTGGTCTCTATGGACTCAGGGTGATGAGAGGAACAAGACGGTACAAAGTTCCCAACTCAATTCCAGTTGGAAGGCCTTCGACGGAGCCGCCCTAGCTCCGCTGTGGCACCACCATGGGAACCACCGTTCCCTACGATGGTGAGGTGCACCGCTGGTGCCAACAACTTCAGAGTGGGCCGGCCATCAAAAGCCCCCACTTAATTTTATGATTCAACCGCCGACAGCCGGAGAACCACCAAGGCCGGAGTCGCCGCCGTGGACCACCACCGTCGTCGCCATTCTGGGCCTCGTTGCCCCAAATTGATGAGGGGGAAACGTGCAGAGGCTCACA
Organism: Artocarpus hirsutus; assembly: GCA_946598075.1. Lineage (NCBI taxonomy): Eukaryota > Viridiplantae > Streptophyta > Magnoliopsida > Rosales > Moraceae > Artocarpus > Artocarpus hirsutus. The sequence continues at coordinate 50,432 of CAMOHE010050465.1, read as the reverse complement.
GGGAAGCTCTTGGAGCTTCCAATTTCCCGAAACCACCACAGGAAGGCGAAGAACGGCCTCCGCCTTGGAGCGCAGTCGTGGTGGAGGCGGGACGGCCGTCCCACGTAGTGTCGAGCAACCCCACTATGGGGGAAATGCTCAGAGGGTCACGGGGAATGTTTTCCCTAGCCCAATTTCATGGTAGCATCGTCGAAAATGGCTGATCGGAGCCACCGGTGTGGCTGAGATTTGCCGCCTTCGATTGGAGTAGATGGAGGCCAAATTGGATGAAATTTACCACACCAATGGACTCAGGAGGGTCAATTTAGGGGGGTAGGCTCAAGCCCAGCTACCAACGGAGCCACGTGACGGCAGTAAACCGTCGGTCAACACCGGTCAACGGCGGCCAACCGCCGGTCAAAGGCCAATGTGGGATTTTACGATCCGGACCTCCGATCGATGATCCGAGACTGCCTCCCAACTCGTTTCGATGCTTTGAACGCAACGGTGTCCTCTGTTTGAGCTAATTCCACTCCAATAAAAATCATCCGGTACCGACTACACGCGGATCGAGGCGATTCAAACAGCAATATCGGAGTCCAGAATGACATGTTTGAGAATGTATGATCTCCAGGGAGCATTCCTAGCCATGTATGGTAGCTCGAGGAGCATTGCAGAGGATGCTTCATATACTGTGGAGACAACGAGGTACAACCGGACCCGCGTAGCTCAGAGTCCAAGTAAGTGACAGTCTCGCTTACAGTATGTACTGTATTACATGCATTGTGATGGATGCTAAGTTTTAAGGATTTTAAGCTCAGTTAAGGAAAGAATGAAGGAAAATGACACCAAGGGCAAAATGGTCATTTTATGAAAAATGATCAAAGCGGACCCGAAATGCCCGATGTCGGGAAACGTTTCTTAGTGGTGATTTTTCATGTTATGTATGTAAGGAAATGTTAAAGTTAAGTTATGAGTTTTGTTAAGTCACGAAATGGACGAAAAACCCGTCAAGGGCAAAATCATCATTTTTACAAAAAGGCTAGAACGGAGTCGGACACTCTGATTTAGCATAACGTTATTAGACAGAAAATGTTCGGTAATATGTTGAGTAACGTGACCGTCATGTGTGACGAGAGTTTTAATAAGGAATGTTTAATGCTTACGTTTTATTATCAATCGAGTGGATTGATAATAAAGAAAGTTTATTAATGAGTCGGCTGTCATATGATCAGGACACAGGAGCCGACTAATGAAAGGAAAAGGAATGAGAAAGGAACGATACAGGAAAGGAATAGAGTACGCTATAGCATAGTACGGGTAAGTTTCAGACCTCACCTACAGCATGAAGTAAATGATTTTTAAATGTTTGTTGTACGTTTATAAATGAGCTTGCAAGTATTATGCAAGTTGTTTCTAAAGTATGTTTGCATTTATTATGCAAAAGTTTTAAAGGTTCAATGTAAGATTTGTAACAAATTTGCAAGTATTATGTTTAAAGCCTATTTGTATATTGGTATGCACAATGTTTAAAAAGTCCAAGTTATGCTTTTAAAAGTATTTAAAGCATGTTTTGCATTTTGACAATGCATAATGTTTCATAGTTAAAGTTATAAGCTTTATGATGCATTCTTATGCATTCAGTTAAGTTTTGATACAAAAGTTGTGATTTGCAAAATGTGATTGCATTATATGTTGCATATGTTATGCAATAAATGTTAGAGTATATGTTATGATTTGCAAAAGGTGATTTGCATTACATGATACATTTGATATGTAATACGTTGCATTCGTTATGCAATAGATTTTATGGTATAAGTTATGAATTGCAAGTGTTTGCATATGATGTGATTGCATCTGACATGCTCACAAAAGATAATAAGAAGGTAAAGTAAGGATAAAAAGGAAAGTGTCGTACCAGTCTCTGTATTATGAGGTAATGAATGTAAAGTTAAAGTAACCTCTAAGATGTGAGGTACTTGACCACGTGATCGATGGTCTCAAGTCTTCCGCAAGGGAAGCATCATGTTAATGATCTCATGATTAATGAGATGGTACGGACACTAAAGTAAGATAAAGAAAGTGAATGAAAGATAAGGAACGATAAAGACAGAAATGGAAAGTGAATGAAAGATAAAGAAAGTTAAGGAAGGAAATAGTAAGTTAAAGTAAGAAAAGAGTGTTCATAAAATGCTCATAATTGAAAGTTAATAATTGAGCATAATTGGAATCATGCATTATGAATTGCTTGTATTCCTTATTATAAAGTTTTACGTTAAATATTTATGAAAAATATATTGTGAATGTTTATGTTAAATGTTCATGAAAACGTATTTATGTTTATGAAAAACATTTTTATGTTGCAAGGAAAGGTTTATAAACGACGTGTTATGAGACACGTACAAGAAATGCTTTATGAAAAATGTTTACCCAAACGTTTTAGAAATGTTATGGAAACGTTTATGAAGAACGTTTTAGATATGTTTTATGGAAAATGTTTTATGAAAGATATGTATGAAAAACGTTTTAGAAACGTCTTATGAAAAGTGTTTATGAAAAACGTTTATGAGTAACGTTTTAGAAATGTTTTATAAAGGATGTTTATAAAGTACGTTTATGAAGAATGTTTCAAGAGGAAAGTTTTTATGAGAAGAGTTTTAAAGTATGTTTAAACGCTTTGTGAGTTTATGTTTGAACTTACTGAGCGTAAGCTCATAAAAAGTTGTTAATGCTGTAGGTAATGTATGGGTGACCAGTAGGACCCATCAGCGGAGCTGGGTGCTGCGGAAGGCAGATGCGAGATGTGGGAAGGGATATCACTACAGTTTGCTTCTGCTACATAAAGAAAAGGTTTAACACTATTTAATGTAGTGTTTTCAAGGTTTTTAAGAAAACCAAAGTTTTAAGAAATGTTTTCAAAGGTTTTAAGATACATTGTACTAAATGTATTATACAATTATGAAATGATGTTTTAAGTTATGTTTTAGTAAATGTTTCTTATTCAGTTTTAAGAAACAGTTTGAAATGATTTTAAAGACAAAGGTTGAGCGAAGTCTCAACAGGAATGGCGACAAAGGTCGCAACAGTTTCCAAGTACGTTTTAAAGAGTATTTAAAGAAAATTTTTTGTAATTCAGTATTTTCTTACTAAGTAAGTAAGATTACTATTTTATACACAATGTTTATGAAAGTAAAGTGACGGGCCGAAAAGGCGGGTCGTCATAGATGAAAACTTCATTATTAAGGTGCTTGCCAAAGCCTTGTCTGATGTAGCAAATTGCTCATCAATTGCCTTCATCAAAGCTCGCACGTTGTCATATTGCTCCAATGAACCACGTATACCAGCCGAGATAGGTCCCAAGATCGAAACATCGCTCTGATACCAAATGTAAGCTATAAAATAATGATTTTGACATGCAAAAAACAATATACATAACAAAATCAATACGGAAGCGTGAAAACTTGTTTACCTCCGGCCATTGCTGTAACTGTGTAGTTGTTGCTGTTGTTGAAAGATGCACCACCAGTTTTGGATGCTTTTATCACTCAGACACTCAAATCCGATGGTGTATAATAAACTGAATAGAGTGGGAGGTGATAGGGACCAAAACAATGTGAAATTAAAAAAAAAGAACTTTCTGTATTTCACTCCTTATTTTTTCTCTGTATATTATCTCCTCCCATCAAGGAAATATATACAGGTAATAGAAAATGAGTTACCAGAAGGATTAATTGGGGTTTAATGAAAAATAAATATGAGGCCATAATGTTGCAATGGTTCAAATTCTCACAATGAATTCTATTTACTCACAACAATTTAAGAATAAAACGCTCATTACGCTGCATAAAATTATCCAATATGAGGATAATATAGTATGAGGGTAATACTACATAAATTTAAGTACTATGGAATTTATACTATAGATCACCTAGACTGTGACTAGTCGCGGTGTGTAGAAACCTGTTGAGGTCGTTAGCAGTCAAGGGCGACGTTTGTTGCTTGGTTTTTTCATAATATGTTGCAATTGTTAAATCAACTTTGTGGTTTCAAGTATTGTTTTAAATTATTCATATATTTATTAGACAATATATATAATATATAGCTATTGAGGTGAGGATATGAACGGTTGAGGTTGGCTATTAGCGGAAGGAAAGGAGAAAAAAGTATAGTGACCAAACTCAACTGATTTAGTCTACAATGATTCCTGAACTACTTGAACAAGTGGAATAGTTGTCAAATTTTATTTGTCTTTAATTTTTGAAATTATAGTTGTCAATTTAGAGGAAGTTTCCTTGAACATATTTATATACAAATTATAATTGATAGGAAATATTGTGACATTGATTTGTCATTTTTCTCACTTATTATATAAACAGATATGCATTTTTAAAAAAATTAACATATATGTATTTAAAAAAAATGAACTTATGACGTTGACCCACCAGTATTGGAGACATCCATAATGGCACGAGTAGAAAGGACAATTCCCAATGTAAATGTGGTAATTGAAGCTATTATTGAACCTTATATTTCTAGTCTTTTTTTACTTTTATAATATTTATGAAAAAAGTAATGAAATCATTCATGCGTTTTCAGCCTTTAAATATTCCAAGACTAAAACCTGTTTTGAGATAGGAGTACTTTGCATGCAAAATATCAATCAAGTCACATTTCGAAAAAAATCAATAAAGTTATTAAGAAAAATGTGAATAGTAGCGAGTTATAATAGTTTATCGATAAGTGTCAATTTGGCCCTCTTGATGCTCCACAAAATGCTAGATGTGTTTAATTTAACAAAATTTGTTTATTTATTTGTTATTAATTATTAACTAATTGTCTATTTATGAACTGAAAAGATTGTGCAATTTATACAACTGAGTACATTGAGCTAGATATGGTAGGTCTTGGGTTAAGTATCTGTCACGCCCCGGAGTACGGGAGGTGACGTGGTGGTTTAGTTAAGTTAATTAAATAAAGATTTAGTCAAAAACAGGGTTTTAGAACTTAATTTATAAATAAAAATAAGATAATTTTAAAATCGTTCGAATAGAAGAAATTAAGGAAATAGAATAAACTGTCATAATAATTGAGCAAATAAAAAGAACATTAAAATAATTAAATATGGGGTGGAACGAGTATGGGTCCCACTGGCCCACATATTGTGCACACACATGTAGTACTGACAATATTATCATACAACCACAGTCCAAAATAAAAGAATAAGTTAAGATCTTACATGCCTTGATTTATTGTACTACAACCTACCCAAATCTTCTACTGGTCGTAAGTCCGGTCAGCGGACTCTTCTCCAATCCTAAGATAATATCCACCTATGGGCAAAATTTTAAAACAATAAAAATGTGAGCGAAAGGCTCAATAGGACTATATTTTAAAATAAACAGATAAATATTCTAGTAGAACTTTCTTAATAAATAAATAATTAAATAAATCAAATATGTATTTACATTTACTAAAATTCTATTGAAAACAGTTTGTCAATAGTACCTTTTTAATTCTCTCGGGTAAACCAATTATTCACCACCAAAGTGGCCCAGCTGGGTTTCGGGACCTGCCCCCAAGGTCATTCACTACACGACCCGATCTCTGATATGGCATCATGCCCATATATCTTTTTATAATTAAAACCTCTATTTACCAAATATAATCATTAGCATTTATTATGAGGTTCATTATGAGCATTTCTCAATCAGCCGTTTGTAAAGATATTCAAACAAAATCATTTTCCAATCAGTGATCAAAAACATTTGATAAGAATCCATTTTTGGCTTAAATCATTTTGAAATAGGGTTAACAAAGAAAAGGGTAGAAGTCCTACCTCGATTTCTGTGTTGGTGTCCCACACCGTAATCCCGGTCCACTATACGTTAGCTCCGTGGATCCACGCACAACTCCTAAACGCATAATAACTTAGTTCATTAGTATCTAACCCGAGGTATCCTATGATACTAAATCATCTCATGATGTCCTAGTGTGCCATTTAGGTTTATAAAATCATTTTATAAAGTTGAAATTTCAATCAGGGTTCAAAACAGTGAAAACGGGTGAAAATCACAAAATTGGGTTTAGGTTCGGTCGGCCTGCCGGTCCCCCTGGTTCCGCCAGCCGAACTGCACAGTTCGGCCTACCAGAAGACCAAGTCTGGTCGGCCAAAGTTTCCCAGGTTTGGTCTACCGATCGGATGAATCCGGCCTGCCGTTCCTTTGAATCCGGCCTGCCGAACACAAAGTTCGGCTTGCCGATCTGGGAAATTCTAGAAATTTTCATGCAAGGGTCTCGGCTTTCCCCGAGCCCAATTCTTTAATACAACCTGTTTTCTCAATTCTCAGGCACGGAAAATCATCATAAACAATAGAAAATCATAGTAGAACACTTTTTAATGGATTAAAACAAGTTTTAAACAAGATTTTCACAAAAATCCAAAAATAGAGGAAAAATGAAAAATCTTGATTTCAATCCATTTTTGATCAAACAAAGTTTCAATTCTAGTTATTCTAAGTCCATCTAACTTAGATTGATGATTTTCTAAGCTCAAAATTGCTTAGATTTCAAAATGCAAGAAATTTTAAAAAATAGAAAAAAAGTTTTAAAATTTAGAAACTAACCTCGAATCGAAGCTTTAAAACGATGTTTTTGTTGTTGAATCTCGTTCTCGAGCCTTCAATCTACTAACCCGAAGCTTGAAATCGAAATTTGATTCAAAAATTTTAGAGAGAAAATGAGAGAGAGCAAGGGAACCAAGAGAAAGGGGACGAGAGGAGAGAGATGAGCGAGTGAGAGAGTGAGGAGAGAGAGAGAGAGAGTGTGAGTTTTAAATAGAGGGAGAAAAGACAACTAGTTTTACAAGACTCGCACACAGTTTTCAAATCAAATTGCTTTGTTAAATATTTCAATTAACAATTAAAAACAATTTAGATTAATTAAAAATTATTAAAAGTGTAAAATAACATAAGTTTTCTTAATTTTCACAAAATGATAAACTTAAGTTGAAAACACTTATTATAGCACACTAATCCACCATTTAATACTCTAATTACACTCAATTAACTTCGGGTGTTACAGTATCCTTAGCAATGAACTCATTACACGATTCAGAGAAAAGATGGCTATGGATACTTTCTTCAATGATTGGGATCCTTAGACTATTAATTTGTATTTGTAGGATATATAACGACAATTATGCACTCTTATTTTTTTATCTATGTTAGAATTTGTTTGTTATAGAAATATTTTTGAATCCTTACCAGGATATGGTTCGACTGAAAGAATGTCCACCTCAACATAGCTGGTTAAAATTATGTAAAAATTATTCAATCTAATGAACAAGTAATATTATAGTCACCTAGACTGGGCACGACTTTACCCAACACTAGACATTTACAAAATTTACCATATTATAATGCCTATCATTTACAAAAATGACGTAAAACTTGTTCAAACTTATCAAAAGTCCTATTATGGTCACCTAGACTAGGAAAAACATCACCACAACTTGGTTTGTAGTGTTTACCTCGACCCATCCAATCTTAAAGTGAAAAAAAAAAACCTATTTTGACAATCTTATTTTATAGCTATGGTTACAATAGTAAGGGTGGGTTATAAAAATTGATACTTAGAACAGTGATGTTATATTCTAAGTAAATTATTTTTGGGACTCCCACTACACTACGCGTTTCACAAAATAATGCATGTTAGGATGTCCCATGTTAAGTATCCCTTAGAAGCTGACACAGCTAAAATTATATATTGTTTGAATGTTATACAACACTAGACATTTACAAAATTTATTACATTATAATGCCCATCACTTAAAAAATTATGTAAACTTGTTCAAACTTATCAAAAAGTCCTATTGTAGTCACCTAGATTGAGAAAAACTTCACCTCAACTGAGAAAAGGATCATCTTGACTTGGTTCGTAATGTTCACCTCAACCCATCCAATCTTAAAGTAAAAAAGAATGTATTTTGATAATTTTCTTATTTTATAGCAACACTTATAATAATTGACAATTTAAAAAAACACTTTATATAACAGAAATTCATCATATTAAAATTCATGCATAATTGAATCCAAATTGTTAACGATTATATATTCAAAAACTACACTAAATTCATAAAGCAATATATTGTCATTAGCATTCCAATGGCATCAGTAAAAGGGGACAATTTAGTGGCCCTCTTGTCTACACGACCCACATCTCCCTTTCATTTTTTGTTTCCACTCTCCCTTTTAAGGCGCTGTTTTTTTTTTTTTTTTTTTTTCTGTTGCTCCATTTTCCCTCTCCAACCGAAGATATTCTTTTCTTTTTGTTTCTTCCACAGCGCTCTATTTTCACCTCTGGTGATAGTACCTTTATTAACTCAGTGTCTTCTGGAATGACCATATTATCCTTCATCCTATAACAAAAAATTTAAAAAAGTAATCAATAATTTGAAAAGATGTTATAAAAAGAAAACTAAAATAATAATGACTTCCTTGACTGCTAATACCCAACCTCTACCATTCACATATTCACCTAAACTGTTGTCAATCGAGGTCCTTCTATTAAGCATATTTTGCCTATTAAGAATATTTTGTACAAAATACATTCATAATTTAAAAATAAACTTGAAATTATAAAATTTAATCTAAAATTGTAACATGCCATTAAAAAGCAAAACAATAATGCCATCTCATTTGCTAACACTTGCCCTCCATATGTGTCATACACACCAGGACTAGTCATCAGTGGAGGTCAAACTGTTCATTTTCAGCCTCCTTTTTTCTTTATAAAAATCATGGATTTGAGGTTCAATTCTCATAGAGTTTGTATTTTGTTTATCTCAACCTCTTATAAGTATGAAAAATTCTATTTTAAGCAAGATTTTATATAAAAAAAAAATAAATTAACAAAAAAATTTAGCTTGCCTTTAAAAACCAAAATTCGAATTGAATCTACCACAAAGAGCCGCTACTTGCTAGAAATGCTCAAGAAACGCTCATTACAACGTTGAAAACTGGAAGATTTTGAAACGCCAAGTCCGTGGGAATGTGAGAGGCGAACGTTGCGGTGGATGGGGAAAGAGGAAGAAAACTACCGTCCGTAAGAAGCAAATTTTATACAATGCTTGGCCCCACCACAAATTAAAAAAAAAAATAATAGAGGGAGAGCGGGGAATATGGGTCCATTGTTAACATACAAAAAAATACGTGGCAGTTTCGTAACTTGTGCGTGTACGCATTGGTCATTGGTCTTAGAGGAGGTAAACCAATGGTTTCGAAATTACTAATTTGGGACTATCTGGGTTTTCACTCCAAAAACAATGCAAAACCTTAAAGGCTGTTTTCTGGTTTCTCAAAGCATGTAAAATAATACCGCAGGCTAACCATCCACGGTTTCTTTTCTATGTTGCCTTTCCTCTTTTTTTTTTTCCCCTAATTTTACATTGACACCCTCATATTCTTGCATTATCTAAAAAAAGAGCCCAAAGTCCTAGAACATTTTAAGACAATTAATATATTACCTTATGAAAATCATGTTACCAAGCCATGTGTTTGCTACTACATAGTGTTGCAAAAACGGACCGGGCCGGCCCATATTAAAATTATCTTGGCCCGGCCTAGCCCGCGGGCCAATTTTACATGGGTCGTGTCGGGCTGTGCAATGGGCCGGCTCATCTTGGCCCATCATGGGTTTAAATGAGCCAGTCCATCTAAACATGTAATTTTTAATTTTTAATTTTTATTTTTTATTTTTGAATTTTTAAACAAGTTAGCAAATATAAAAGTTTGAATAGCCAAGAGAAATATAAAAAGGGATATTTTATTTATGATTACCTCATTAAAAACCTTTCCAAGGAAAACCTAGTGGGACAAAACCTTGATAAGGAAAAAAGAGTACAATCGGGATAATTATACATAAGATGTTTACAAAATAACTAAAAACAAAAAAAAAATAAAAAACATAAAAAATATTGTTCATAATTAATTACAATGCATTACTCCCAATGGGAGTAGTAGAAATGTCCAAATTTTCAAAGTCATCAACCCAATCATCTTGAACTTCTTGGCTTCTTCTACGAGCATCCTCCTAATCTTTGACGCACATTACTGCTTCTAGAATATCGTCACTCATACGTGTACGCCGTTCATCAAGTACCCTACAGCTGCAATTAAATACTTGTTCATTTGCAACATTGGACACTAGTATGGTTAGTATATCATGAGCCATTTTAGAAGCACAGGAAAAGTTCTTGACTATGATCTCCAAAATGAGAAAAGATTAAACTTATTGAAATCATGACCACCACCTTGCTCATTGAAAATGAATGCCGCAAATTTTGTTTCCAGATAATTTTTCAATTCACTACGTGTTGAAGATGTGGATGATGCACCGAAACCAAATCCGGTGTAGCTAATCATACTTGCCCATGAAGAACCATATGGTATAGATGTAGTATTTGCTAAAGGTGCAGGGGATACAATTTGGCCTCCTCCATATTTTTCATTATGTGCAGTAAATATGTTGTTAACTTTTGCTTGCACATTTTGAATGGTTATGATGTCAGAATGCATCCTTAATTTTTCTCCTATACCCTTAAACAAATATTCAACACCAGCTAATTTAACTCTTGGATCCAATACTGTGGCTATGCAATACAAAGGTGGAACACATTCCTAATATTTTTTTTATTTTTGTTCCATGAACTCAATAGATTCCCTAAACATGTCAAAATCTCTATGCATATCGAAGGTTGCAGCAAAGTCGTACAATTTATGTAATGCATGAGGAGAGGTGGGATAGTACACACCTGAGAGTTGGAGAGTGGCTTCGTAAAAAACCTTTAAGAAATTGTAGAAGCATGAAGCAATTTGCCAATCAAATTCTTGAAGCGGCTCAGTTGGATTCTTCAATTTGTAATACGCGATTATGACCTATTTGTATGGTACGCATGCGTTTAGCATCAAATATGTTGAATTCCACCGGTGTCCTATGTCAGTTGGAAGTTTTTTGGATTTCATGCTTGCTCTCTTGCAAAGTTTAGCAAACTCTTCAATTCAAGAGCTAGAACTTGCTATGTAACCCAAGGCCGTTCGAATATTTTCCAAATAACCTTGAAAAAACTTCATGCCATCTTGAACACAAAAGTTAATAATATGACAAGCACATCTTTGGTAAAAAAGTGTTTCGCCATGTTGTGGTCTCAATGTTGTTTTGAAAAGGTTAATAGCAGCAGCATTAGCAGATGCATTATCAAATGTGATGCTCAAAACCTTTTCTTTAATGCCATAAAAATAAAAAACTTCCATGATGACATCATGAATGGCCTTGGCATCATGCGGATAAGGCATTGGTCAAAAAGCAATTAAGCTTTTTTGAAAAGACCAATCTTTATCCACATAATGTGTAGTTACACAGATATAACTAGTTTTGGTACGACCTTCTCACAAATCAGATGTGCATGCAACAGATGCAGTGAATGAACTAAATTCAGTTACTAATTTTTCCCTCATTGAATGAAAAACTTTCATGGTGTCAGCTTTTGTGGTAGTTCTTAAAATACGCCTATATTGTGGATTATAAGCATTTTGAATGTACTCTTCAAAGGCTGGATCATCAACAAGATTAATTGGTTTTTGAGCACTAGCCAAATATCTAGCATGCCATTCTCTAGCTCTTTGTTGGTCATATGGCCAATTGGTAACACTACCATCAGGGCTAAATTAAAGTGTTTGTTGACGATAATCAACACCATCTATACCATGCTTAGCTTCGCATTTTTTGCGATGCCTCTCTAAGTGACCAGTGCAAGAAAAGGATTTACCTGTGTAGTGTGCTCTTCTGTTACAGCATTCTCATTTGTACGTGTTACTAGATCAAAGTAATTCCACATTGGTGAAGTTCGTTGAACTTTCCTTTTGCCCTTACGAGTGATTTTAGAGGAGCCATCAACTTGAGATAGTAAGTCAACTCCAATTTCTTCCGGTGGATTATTAAATTGTTCTTCTTCGTTGATCACCAAATGTGAAACGTTGGCTCTGCCTCTATGTGATGATGCCATAGCTTCAATAAAAAATGATAATAAATTAACGTAACATAAAAATTAAATAAAATAATTATACAATAAAATTAACTTATAACAATACAAAATTAATGAACAACAAATGAAATAAATTATACCTTCAAGTTTTTTTCTCCTTTCTAAAGAACTCTAAGTAATCTAAAAAAAAAGACAATACATAAGATCTTAGCAGTTTGTTGAATGAGTATCTCTATGAATGTTCTACGTTTATTTATAGGTAAAAAAGTTTATTTTTTTTTAAATCTTTTTTTTTATTTTTTTCTTTTAAGTCTGATTTGATTAGACAATTCGTTGAAGACTTAACGTCTCAGCTTTGTGCATTGCAGGCCTTCCTTCTGAGCCTCTATGTTAGGCCTGCCTCTTTATAATTGCATAGGAGAATCTAATGCCATATTCACTAACGGGTGAATATGGCATATATAAATTATATAACATTTAATTCTTCTATATATTAAATGTATAGTATTTTGATGTGATAATACCTGACCTAGAGACTCAGTATCTTATTCTCAGCTTTACTTCTCAAAAGCAAAGCATGCCTTATGTAAAAAACCTAAACTACCCTCATGTAAAATAAACTTGCATATAAAATTTTTGCCTAGGGGGCAACCTTTGGGAGGGGGGTTTACCACCCCCCTTCCAAGCCCCACGTCGACCTTGCCATAAAGGTCTATCCACGTACAACCTCTGTGTATGGACAATCTGCGTCAGGGCAATAATTATGCTCCACACATACTAACAATGCCTATGAGAAAAAAATTAAAAAAATGCAAAGAAAAGAAAAAGAGCTTGTCAAGCCTATTGCAATGTGATGTGCATGGGGGAATCTAATGCCGTGTTCACTCACGGGTGAATATGGCATGTATATATATTATATAATATTTAATTCTTACATGTATCAAATAATATATATATTAAATGTATAGTATTTTGATGTGATAATACATGACCTACAGATTCAGCATCTGATTCTTAACGTTACTTCTTAAAAGCAAAGCATGCCTACAAGGAAAAAAATAAAAAAAATTAAAAGAAATGAAAAAAAAAGAAAAAAAAACTTGCTAGGCCTATTGTGACGTGATATGCATTGGGGAAATCTAATGCCATATTTTCTCACAGGTGAATATGGCATGTATATGTATTATATAATATTTAATTCTTATATGTATTACATAATATATATATATATTAAATGTATAGTCTTTTGATGTGATAATACATGACTTATAATGGGCCTTACATGACTTACTAGAGAAGGCCATACTCAGCCATGTTCACCCGTAAATCAACATGAAAAAATATATATATATATATATTTATATGAAATTGGCCCACAATGGGCCTTCGATGGGTTGGCCCATTGTGGGCCTGTATGGGCCTTATATGGGCTGCGATGGGCCGGCCTGGCCTGGGCGAGGATGGGTAGGCCCATTATCGGCCTAGAAAGGCCAGCCCAGCCCCAGCCAGCCCGACCCATGATTTTCCATGGGCCGTGCCGAGTCGGCCTATGGGCTGACATATACTAGCCTAGCCCAACCCACTAGTATTTATGGGCCGGGCCGTGTCGTGAACAGTGTTGCGTCGGCACGGCCTGACCCATCACTGTAGCAGGACGGGCTCGGGCCGACCCACGGGCCTCGGCCCATTGTTGCATCTCTAACTACTACAACACTATCATATAACAGGATTCTTGCATTTCATTGGTTCTCTCTCACTCCATCTTTCCCTATAGTTTTTGTAAAACACAATATATATATATATATAAATATATATATATTGCAATTAAACATCAATAATTTAGTATATTAGAATAGACCAATCTCTTAAACGAGGGGAAATTAAATATTTAATTGATTCACAAAGGAGTAATAAATTATTATATTCGATTTAATTGATTCACAAAGGAGTAATAAATTATTATATTCGATTTCGATACTATTAGTCACATAACTAAAATATAGTTTTTAAATTAAAGAAGGAAACCAATTACTAAAATGGAGACGTTAAATAAATACATGAGATGATCTTCTCTATAGATGATAATAATTAGTACTTTTTAAAATGGTAGACTTTCATCACACCACGTTAGACTCTGTTTGCTTTCGTTTCAATTTCATGGAGAAAAATCAAAAAATAAAATAAAATAAAATAAAAACAATTATTGAAGGTAAGGGTGTTTATGAATCTGTAAAATCTGCCCAACCAATCCGATCTAAAGCTTTTGGATTGGATTGAGAAAAATTTTGGATCAGTTTCAGACTAAGAAAATCCCAATCCGAAGATTTTAGATTGGATTATAGATTGAAAAATTCTTAATTCGTCCAATCTGTCAATATAAAACCCGTATATACATTTATATATTCTATAATTTTAATAATGTATATTTAAATAAAACTTCTCTTTTTCCTAAAAAAACTTTTCCAATGTTTGTTGCTAAGCAATAGTTATCAAGTTGTGTTTAAAAAGTCTAGCCCAAGTTAGAAATAAGAAATCTTAAGAGAAGTGATTGAAGTTGAAATGATTAAAGTTGAAATGCTTTGAAGTTTTAAGTGTTGTTCATAATGAAGAATAATTTATTGAGTTTTTTTAAGAAGGATTGATTTTAAGTTTTATTAAAACTGGTTTATCTTAATGATTAGTTGTAACAAAATTTAACTTTATTGAGTTATTTTATATTATGAATTGTTTATATTAATATTTGATATTGAAAAATTAGCCTTTAATATTCTTATTTTAAAATGTTATAGCTTAATCTACGAATGCGTGAATTTTGGATTGGATTATTGATTAAGATTTTTCTAATCTGAAAGTTTGGATCCAATTGTAGATTGAGATTTTTTCAATCTCAAGATTTTAAATTGGATTACAGATTGACATTAAATCTACAAAATCTAATCCGTAAACACCCTTAATTGAAGGTAAAAACTAGGAGTGGGGCTTAGAGGGATAAGCTTTAAGATTCCAAGGGGGAAAAAAGAATAACTCCAAAAGTTTGGGGTCGAAATTATTTAATGACTTGGGCTGGTTTTTATTTTCGTAATTTGTGGAGAAAAGTTTCTTTGATTTTGATTTTGATTATTTTTCATCGGAAAGGACTGTCTCTGTCTCTCTGCTCGCAAGTATAAAGAAGTTGAGAGCTCACAACATTGGATTTGAGGTATGAAGTTGAAGCTAAAAAAACGTGTTTATTAAAGAGGAAAAAAAAGTTAAAAAAAAAAACCTTGGCAAATCTCTCCCAACAAAGTTCCGTCGAATTTTCTGTTCATTTCAGCACCATCTGTCATCTGCCTCGCTGGGTATTCTTCTAAATCACTTATATTTCTTTTGCTTAAAAATTTCTAAACTAATTTTTTTTAATTTTTATTTTTATTTTTTTGAGCTTCATAAAGCCATTATTTCAACGTTTTCCCAAACGTAACTGCATTTTTTTGCTCGTAAATTAGTTACGGAGTGATACCTGAAATATTTTTTATTTCCTGAATCTATCTCTCGCCGTTGACTTTTTCCTTAGATGATGTGCTTATTTTTTCTTTAGATAGATTGTTTTTGGAATTGGAAGCAAGCTTCTGGGGGGTTGTTGATTATTATTATTATTTAAACTTGATTTGTTATTAGTACTGGTTGTTTCTCTTGAAATTCCTTGTCCTCTCTTCTTTCGTACTCTTTTCACTACAATGAAATCATGTGTTAGTCCAAGATCCTCATAAGTCATTTACAATTAACACATTATATGAATTTTTCATAGAAATTGTTGAGTTGATACCAAACTCTAACTAAATCTTCCTTTTTACTCCTTTTTGTAAGGGGGAAGATAATAATAAATAACAAAGATCCTTTTTATCTGGTTGGGTTGTGTTGATTCATGTGGGCTGCTTCCGAAATGTGGACTTGCCATTACCCTGTGCCGGCATTTCGATTAAACACAAGCGAGGTTTTTTTTGTTATCAACCTGTTTTTGTGTTGAGTCCGTGTATTGTATGAACAATGTGGATAAAAAGCTGTAACAACCCTTATTAGGAGCCACAAGGATATTGTTCGAATTTTTGTTTTTCTTCATCAGATTGTCTTTTATATGAAACTCTAGAGTCTCTAAGACTTGGTATTGATAAGGGAGAACCAAAATCTTTAATAAGGTATCAGAAAGTTTAGTTATGCTAAAAGCAGTAACTTGTTGACAACTCTATTTACTATTTTTCCATCAGCTATCAGTGAAGTACATATTTAACAACTCTATTGTATAGTTTGCTAGAGAGTTCATTTATTTGTTTTATGATAGGGAATCTTTTATTATTATTATTATTATTAGTTTCAAATTTTTGAGGAAACTTATTACATCTAATTTGAGCACTTATGAATAAGGCTATACTTTCACTGTGAAAATGCAGATAACTTGTAATCTTCCTAGTCAATTAAGAACCATCGTGCTTCAACAATGTCGATCTTGTCAACATTGCGATGTATTACAGTTGATGTTACCGGTACACTACTAGCTTACAAGGGAGAGCTTGGTGACTACTATTGTATGGCAGCCAAAGCCGTTGGCCTGCCTTGCCCTGACTACAAACAGGTGCATGAGGGTTTCAAACTAGCATACAAGGACATGGCTCAAAAGTATCCTTGTTTTGGGTATGCTGCAAAAATGCCCAACATTGTGTGGTGGAAAACATGCGTAAGAGACTCTTTCATCAGGGTAAGATTAGATTATGTGAATTGACTGGTGAATCTTTTTTATCATAGCTAGCTACAGTTTTCATTCACATCATGGCATGATCATACTCATCTAGTATTGCATCTTGCCTTAAAAATAATTAATAAGAATGACCTGAAATGCTTCCAAACAAGACTTGCAATATCTATGATCTGGAAAAATATTGTCGTAGCCTGGTAGGTTAGTTTTCATGATTCCTTATCTGAATTTTATGTTGTATGATCCTTATTTGGGTTTTAGGCTGGTTATGACTATGATGAGGAGACATTTGAAAAGGTGTTTAGACGCATATACGCTTCGTTTGGTTCATCTGCTCCTTACTCCATCTTTCCGGACTCCCAACCATTTTTAAGATGGGCGCGTGAGCAGGGTCTTCTGGTAGGGATTATTAGCAATGCGGAATATCGGTATCAA
Organism: Artocarpus hirsutus; assembly: GCA_946598075.1. Classification (NCBI taxonomy): domain Eukaryota; kingdom Viridiplantae; phylum Streptophyta; class Magnoliopsida; order Rosales; family Moraceae; genus Artocarpus; species Artocarpus hirsutus. The sequence goes on along the minus strand of CAMOHE010050465.1, from coordinate 33,249 downwards.
GATGTGATTCTCCCGGCATTTGGTCTGAACCAGGTAGCAGCATATTAATCTCCATTATTTGGGTTTTGATAATCTCACCTATGACATACTAATAAGAAGCAATGCATATCCATATTCTTCCAATTATTTAGAAGTGTTGTGTTTGTGTGGACTCCTTGTGTTGGATTTATTGTTGTTCAATACTTAAAAAGTGCGTCTAATTCCTGCCCTCAAGCCCTTCTGTTCATATTTTTTTCCATGATACTTAGTATACGCCTATGCAGGGCTCAGAATGGGACTTTGGCGTGTTTTCTGGTCTTGAAGGCGTCGAGAAACCAAATCCAAGGATATACGAAATTGCCTTGGAGAGGGCTGGAAATATAGCACCGCAAGAGGTTTTGCATATTGGGGACAGTATGAGAAAAGATTACTTGCCAGCGAAGAGTGTGGGGATGCATGCCTTGTTGTTGGATCGGTTCAAGACGCCGGACGCAGAGGAGTGGAGGAGGTCTGGTGCAACTGTTCTTCCTGACTTGATAGCGGCAAAACAATGGCTTCTGACAAGTCAACCCGCTAATTAAGCAAAGAATATTCCTCTCCTATACCCCAAAATGATATTGCCGTTATACACAAGTTTTTCAAGTTTTTGCTTTACCATGTGAATAATGTTTGATGGATGTTTTCTTGTGGATCCACCATTTGACAAAAGTTTGATGAATGCAAAAGAAGCATTGGAATTGTGGGTTCAATTTCCTCCCCTTCAAAAGGAAGAAAGTAGAAATGTACTCTCGTTTTGTTTCGTAGCATCTTTTTTTAAGAAAGCAATAATCATGAACTGGCAATTGAAATGATAATTATAGGAGCAATAAACATTAGTATTGCCATTTTAATGTTTTTTATTATAATATCCCTAGAGGAGCAAAAAGAAACACAAAGGAGATTGAGCTGAAACAGTTTTATTAGATAATCAATAATCAAATTCATCTCCTTAAAAAAAGAAAAATGAAAAAAAAGAAAAACACTTCGAATTCAACCATTTTACTTAACAAGGCAAAGATTTATAATGGATTCCAACAAGAAACCAATGAGAAAAGAAGCTATTCTGATAAAAGAAATCAGGGAAAAAAAACTGCAATGTCTCAACAATTTGTAGTGTGTCCACATTGTTTGAGTTCAAAGCTGTTAAATTTTCTCTCTCTCTCTCTCTCTCCTTCTTTTCTTTTTTCTAAAAAAACTCTATTTATGTATTAGAGGTTGGAGTGCAGTGACCGAAGCAATAAAGTCTCGAAAAAAGGGGGGGAGAAAAGAAGGTAATAAAGACTAGAGACAAGCAAACCACCCAAAGTAGGGAAGAATATCGTGCTCCTTCCACGTTCCCATTCCGGGTAAACAATGAAAAATCAGCTCTTTTCCTTTCTACTGTATGATTATCTTAGACATACACGCACTATCTTATTCATGCAAGGATTTACAAGAAATTAAAAAAAAAAAAAAGAAAAAAAAAAGAATTTCAATATTATCATAGCATATTTCAAGTAATGGTTCTCTTATTTCCAATTGTTATAGAATGAATGTTTTATGATCGTGATCAACGTGCATACAATCCAACTGTTTGATGGATGTCTTTTTCCAAAACTTATGCGTGAAATATAATACATATTATTATATGTAGTATGTGGTTTCAGATGAAGTTAAGGCGCTCATGAAATGTTCGACAAAATGCGCTTCTAGGTTCCGATGAATGAGGCAGTTTGATTTTCTTTTTAGGCACAACGAACCATTAATTGGTTTAAGTATTGTGATGGGTTCGCATGATAGTAGTAGTAGTAGTAAAGCAGAGGTTAATAGTCTACTCCAAGTTTTGCCACCAGTTGACGTCTGCTTTCTCTATGGCTCTGCTCTTCATCCCAACAACCATGACAAGGTTTTCTCTATTCACTATTTTTTTTTCATTTTAAATATTAAAGAAGTTGTTTGTAAATTTAGTAGTAACGGTTTGAGGAATTGGGTTTTGGCAGTCTAAATCGATAGACTTCATTGTTGGTGTGTCAAAGCCTCTGGAATGGCATGCTCAGGTAATTAGCTTCAAATCCTAACTCATAACTAACTCCTGTTATCTTCTTCCTTGCTAGAGAATGTCTCGTTGAACTCTTATCTTTTTATTTTCTTACTATTATTTTTTAATTTACGGGAACAACCAAGAATCTCCAACTGAACAGAGATCACTATGCTTCATCGCTGATGCGCCTTTTTGGGCCACAACTGGTGCTGCTCTCTCACTCTCTCTCTGGCTTTCTTACTATGTAGCACACACACAATGACACAATGCATATTTTAACTGGTTTGGATGAAATGTTTCTTCACTGTGTGTTGTGTTAGATTACCGGAGTTGCTGATGGAATTGGTGTTGGAGTGCACTTCAACCCCTATGTTAATTGGGGTGAAAAGGTACTCATCCTTCAGATCAAGTGTTGGTTTTGGTGGGGGCACAACACACACATAAATTGTTTAAATGGATGGAATCAACATTTGGTCCGGGTCAAATTAATTTCTTAAATTATGGGCTTATATATTGCATTTTTGTGTTTATTGTGGCACGATTTCTTGGACCTGGTGGGGATATAGTTATAATTTCTATCATTAGTAGTGGAGCACTGGTGTAACTTTATTTATTTAGCGGAGACGTTACTGAAACTTTTTAAAAGTATTGTGTGCACAAGTTAATTCTACTATCTCAATGGTAATAGTTGTTGTTCTCAGCACCGTGTCCCTTCTCCGCCCCAAGAACTTTCTAAGATGCAAGTTTTGTGCCCTTCGATAAAGTGTCATATACGTTGCTTCACATTTTACATCTCTTTTAATCTCTCAAGAAAAACTCTTGGCAGGTGTTTAAGTATGGAGTTGTTTGCCTGCACGACCTAATTAATGATATACTTAACTGGGAAAGATTCTACTTAAGCGGTCGATTACAGAAGCCGGTAAGTCTTCAGTGTCTTTGCCTTTCCTTTTGTGCTTTTTGTTTGAGAAAAATTAATTGGTTATTTCTTTCTGGAAGACATGGTCATGAAGCTTATTCTAAGGAAACAAATTTTAAAGTTAAGGAAAAAAAAATATAGCAAATAACTAAATAAGCCAAATTGATGTTTATTTTGTTAATATTAGTTTCATTCATGTTAATCTAATTTTTTTCACCATACACTGCATGCTTCTGAGGCATGTGTGACAAAAATGGTTTTGTTAATCATAAAACAATATGTTCCCAATCAATGCAAGGAGTAGAAGATTTGAAAACTCAATTTGAAAACTCGTTTTGCATTCTTGATGTGTTTGTTTGGAATTAATGTCACAGTGAATTCTATGCAAGATTTGAATCTGTTTTGGTCAGGTTCATATATTGGTGGACACATTAGACTTTGAAGATGTCAACTCAGTTAATCTGAGGGCTGCAGTTTCTGCTGCTCTTCTTCTTTTGCCAGCTAGGTTTTCTGAGGTCTGTTTCAATGTCAATGCTCCAGCATTTTATTCTCTTGTTTTTTCTCAAGTCAAATCTTGTCCTGCCTTTATGCAGGAAGATCTTTATGCCAAAATATGCAGTCTTTCGTATACAGGTGACCTGCGTATGCTTTTTGCTGAGGACAGACACAAGGTACAGCGTGAATACAAAATTTTTTCTTTTTTCTCTTTTAATTTTGCTTAAGCAATACAATTTGTATTTTCATACGATATAAGCCGTGTCTCTGTTGTACAACGGTTTAACTTTCTTTCTTCTTTCCTTCAAATGATTTTTTTTTCTATTAAGATCATTGCAAAAAAAAAAAAAAAAAAATAGGATATTGCTACTTAGCAATCATTTTCTCTTACAGTAAAAAATAATAAAAATAATCCAATTTCATGTCCACTTAATTGCATACTTTCTTAAACAAAAGAAAAAATGCTGATTTCTTATGTCAAGTGTATCGTACGATGTTACAAGGAGCGTTAATAAGTGATTGTTTACTAAAGTGGGGGTGATGTCGTTGCTAAGATTGGGGGTGATGTGGTTGCTAAGATTGTTTAGTTGAACAAAATAACCCTCAGGTGAAGAAGATTGTACGTGGACAGTTTGATTCATTCCAGTCAATGTATAAACCGTTTCTCGAGGAGTACGAGGCTAAAGAGTTGCAGAGATCTTCATCATCTTCAAATCACCAACAAAAAATTATATCTCAGGTCAGTTTTAATCCTCAAATTTAGATACAAACTTTAGATTCTCTTATCTGATGTGATCATAACACACTGTTTGTTGTATAGCTTTGCTTATACCGTAGTTGGCAAGTCTAAAAATTGTCTTCCCCCACCCTTATTCTTATCGTTGTGTATTTAGGATTTCTTCGTTATTTTCGTAACCTCTAGTAACACTTTGCTTTGTAATATCTTGTGCAACATTCAGAAATGTAGGTCAAAAAAAGATAAATAAAGACATTGCTAGTTTTTATCACACAGGACTGTAGCTTGTTAGCAGCTCATACTCTCGCATCTTGTCTTCCTCAAACGGTAAGAAGCCAAATGGCAACAAAGCTAGGTGGAGACGCGCACGAACTTGCGATTAGGTCGAGAGAAGAGGCTGGAAAATGCTTGCAAAAGATTCTGAAACGGAAAGTTACAGTTTCAAGTGCAAGACAGGCCGTGTCTGGTCTACTGGCTGTTGGAGCTTTTAATGGAATGAGATATCTTGCTAGGAAAATGCGGAAAGCTTGGGAATCATAGATGTTCTTTTGCGACCATGCTCAAAACACAAATCAGATTTAACATATGAGAAAACCATGGTACACAAATGACAACGACGGTTGGATTTTCAATTTTGGGATTCTGGAATAAAATGCGTCAAAAATTTGTCTGTGGACTAAATTTGTTTCATTTTATTTTATTTTTCTAAGCAGTAAAACAAGAGACCCATTAGTATGGTATTTTATAGGGATGATATTCTTATCTATGGATACGAGTACTGGCCTTTACGGGGATATTATACGAGGGTAAGGGTAAGTATGGGGGGAAAATTAACCCTCAAGCCGGAAGTCCCGATTTATTTTTATTTTTTTGACATATATATATATATATATGTATTTGTGAGTATTTATATTTACCTATGTTTCTATATAGCAACAGAGTTGGCAACAAGTTAGGAAGAGAATATGCAAAGAAAAGAAATAATATTATCAGTAGTTTAGTGTTTTGGTTTTTTAATAAATTTAGTTTTTGGCGAAGATAGCTATGTTGGCTTCCTTTTCGGCCATCTCTGGCGACTTTTGTTGCCGTGAAAGATGAATTTTTTTATTTCAGAAAGTTTTTTTTTGTTACTAATGTTGTAAGATTTTGTGTTTTTGATTGTGTGAGAACCTATTGTAATTAGATGGCGTTGAAGTTTTTAAACTATTAGATTAAATCCAATGACTTAAAAAACGGATCTTAGAGATAAGACCATTCAAGCAGGTCTTATTGTAATACCCGAGAAATTCTCAAATTTATTAAATGTATAATATTTGAGAATTATGTTAAGCAATGTACGTGTCATAAGAATTAGTGTTTAAGTCGGATTTTATGATAAATTTCATAAGAGTAAATATGGAATTTTTAAGGTTAAAAAGCATGCCATAGCCATAAGTAGAGTATGAATTATACGGAAGATAAGAAGTGGATAATAAGCAACGAAAAATAAGCTAAAAAGCTTAATTGTTACAAAATATGTTACAACAAATTTAAGAGATAGAAATATAGTAAAAGAAAATACTATATGGCAAATACAAGAATTATGCAGTTTAAGAAAAAAATACTATATGAAAACATGGAAATTATACATCATAAAACTAAAGCAATGCAAACTTATTCAGTATTTGCATAATGCAGTATAAGAATTACACTACTAAAGTTAAATAGTGTGGGAATTACACTGTGTGGAGCATATGGATAAGTAGGAAATACTGTGTAAGCTCATAACAGTATAGAAAATATATCGGTAGAATAAGAAAAATATTGTCAGCGTAAATTTGAACTGTTAAAGGATGACGTGGGACCCACCAATTACACATCGAAGGTGGAAAATTTAGCCACCTCATCCATGACATACCCGGTTTTAGGCTTATGGAGGAGCTAAGTTTTTAAATTTCAAAAATTTCCCCAAATCAAGCAATTTTGCAAACTAGGACCTAAGTGGTAAAGATGACTAAATGTTGTCATCTTTTTGCATGGGCCATGAAGGAAAAACAAAGACATCTCAAAGGATGAAAATTTGCCACATCTCCTCTTAGGAGAATTGGATTTGGCTTGTGGAGGGGGCCAAAGATTTTTTGCATTTTATTTCCTACAATTGATTCTATAAATACCTAAGTGTATTTTGAAAGAAAATTTTGGTTTTTCCATCAAAAAATTTCTCTCATTCTCTCCTCTCAAATTCTCCCTTTGTAGCAAAGATTTCTCTTAGACTTTTGATGATTCTAAGCTTCTAAATCATGTTTTGAAACAAAAATCAAGTGTGTGGAGGAAGAACAAGATTAAAAAAAAAAAAAAAAACTTGAACTTTGCTTTGAGTTTTCAAAGTTTAGCATTGAGTTTTGAGTTGGATTTTTATGGTATGTTATAGCTTTAATGTCAAGGATTTTGAGAAGTTTTCAAGAGTCAAAATAGGAGGATGAACATCTTGGAATGTTAGGTAAGGTTCTAGTACTTGGAAACCAAGTTGAAATTTATGTTTTAGTATGCATACCACATGTTTGGTGAATGCTATGGACTACAACAAGTAAGAAAAACATTATGGTATGTTTTGTTTATGTGTTATGAGGATAATGATGATGATGGATAGTTGAAAAACTAGGATTTGATCTTAAAAGGAGAAAGTATGACAAACTTTATTAAAACATAAAATTGAAGCACTTAAAGTATTTGATAAAATGATTTTGGCTATAGCATGAAAAGAAAATATTATGGCATGCTTAGTTTTGATGTTATGTTAATGATGATGGGATCAAAAATTGAAAAATAAAGGTTTAAAGTAAAAATGAGAAAGTTCATTAAACTTTGTCAAAAAATTCAAAGTTTAACTAGTTTTCAAAGAAATAAGTTTTAATTAAGTTAGAGGCCAAATTGTCTTTTGAGTTCAACACAAGATCTGTTGGAAACATCGAAACGTATAATTTTTATGAAGAAATTCTACTCAAATTCTAATAAAATCAAGCCAAAAAATATGGATTTTGGTTATGCCCGTCCAAAAACTATATGAATATGAATTATTTTGAGAAAAGCTAAAACACAATAATTGTAGATCTCATCGAAACAATTTTAAAGTGCAAGCAGTTTGTGAAAATTCTACATAGAGTTTAACAAGATTTTAATCACGAATTCCAAAACAGGGAAAATATTTTGGAATAAAAAAATATTGACCAAGGAGCTTTTATAAGTTTTAATCCCTATGAAAAATTGGACGTTTTAGCATAAGATGGGTATTTTTGTTTCTAGAGGCAATAACATCACGATTTTTGTGTTTTCAAATTAAAACTGTAAGACTGTGTGGAACGGAAACTTTCACTAGTTAAAGATGGCTTTCAGTTTAGTTATGGATAGTAAGTAGTTTTATGTATGAAAATTGGACGCCCAAAAGTAATTTGGGAAATTTATGGGAAAAACGTGTTAAAGCCAAAATCGGCGAGATCTTCGTATTACGGGTCAAAACTTTAAATCTATGTAAAACTAATTTTTTTTCAAAAAGAAACCAATGTTTGTTTTCCCAACGTTACGAGTAGCAAGGAAATATAAGTCTTGTTTAAAACGGGTTCCAAAAGTTTTCTAAGACCTGTCAAGAGAAAAACGATCATTTGGTGTAAAAATGTCTCAAAGGGACCCCAAAACATCTAATTTAGGAAAATGCCTCTTAGTAGGAATTTTTCCGTAACCTATTAGTGTCAGGATGGTTATGTAAAACAAGAAGTTTAAAAAAGTTAAGTGACTTACAAAAAATCTACAAAGGATAAAATTGTCTTTTTTTATAAAAACAACTAATGGACCCCGAGCTTCAAAATTAGAAAAACGCCCTTAGACAAAAATGTTTCGTATCATGTTAAGTAACGAAGCCGTCAAGTAAGAGAATAAATTTGACTAAGGAAGGAATAGTTAAAGTAATAAAGAGGTATATTGATAAGAAAGGAGGATAAGTAAAAAGAATGAAGGGTAAACGTTTAAGTTATGTTGTCGATCAAGTATCTCAATAATAAGAAAAGTTAGCTAATAGTTAGGTATCATTTGAACAGGGCATAAAGCGAACTAATAGATGGGAAAGCATAAAGGAGAACGTGCTCAGATAAGTTTTCAACCTCACTTATAGCCTGAAGAAAATGAATATCAAATGCTTTTAAATATTTGAAGTATGTTTGCATTTGTTATGCATAATATTTTTAAAGTTCAAGATATGATTTGTAATGTGTATGCATTTGTTATGTTTACTACATCAGGCATTAAGTTATGTCAGACATCCTAATCACTAAGATTACAAGATTGGTAATTGAAAACCTCAAGTTAAAATAAGAAAGTGTCGTAACAACTTTCCAACCCAAGAGAAGTATCATGATAAGTTATGTTACTATTGGAAAATGGTACGTAACAGATTTTAAAAGTTTTAAATCAGAATATTTTTCAAAACACAAGTTTAATATGCTGAATGCATAAATTAATAACAGATCTTACTAACCTCTTTTGTGAACCAAAAAGTAGCAGCAATCTGTGAAGAGAAGAATGTTCTAGAAGAGCCTTATCCAACTAGTCTTATTTGCCATTCTTTGTCCACGATTAGAGTATGGGTGGTCATACATCGTACAGCTTTTCTTCCAATGACTCTCCTTCTAAACACTTAAGAAAACCAAGAGCTAAGATTCTTGATGTTGAATAATAGCTCTCAAGGAATTTTAGAGTTCTTTCACTAGAGTATTCACACACTCTGTGCTTCTTAAATGATCTGAATAACAAAGACAACTCATCCCCTATTTATAGTGGTCGAATTTCGGGTTAAACCTTATCAAATTAAGTCTCAAAACTCGAGTTTGGATCAACTTCTGATGAAAAATGAGTCAAAAATGCGTATATTGATTATCGCATGTTTGGCATGCCAATCTGGGATATCGATTTGCCAAACTTACTCTGTCGGCTTACCGAAGTTTCCCATTAGCCTGCCGACCATGTGAGAATCTAGAATCCTCAGAATATCTTATTTTCACCTAGAAATCTTAGATAGAACCTCAGTTTTAATTAAAATAACTAAATAGAGAAGTTTTCTGATTAAAATAGTCATATATAGATAATTCCATAATAAATAAAATATTATCCAAATAATTCAACATGTTTATCTTGAATTAATTCACAAAATTAATTCAACCGATAAACTAATATGAATTATTAAATCTAGTATTATCAAATTTCAGCCAATCTAATAATTTAACATAAGTCACTAAGATGTCAAAAAAAATATGCTGTATCGGTGTAGGATTATTATGAGCTAGCAAAGGGGACCCAATGGACATATATAGATTAAGTTCTTATAATTACAAAATACAATAACCCAGATACATATTTTATAAGTATTAACTCTAACGCTACTCCAATAAAGGTATAAAGTTGCATTCTCGAATTATATAAAATTACCAAGCTCCAACAAGCCAATCGTCCATGACATATCATAATGTATCACATCCCTACAAGATATTTATAATCAACTTAAGGATAAATTATATTTTACCTTCCTAATTATTTATATCTTACATTTTATTATCACATTATTGGAATACTTACTATCCATAGATAGTATACCATTTGGTTACATTTATGTATCCACATGGTTGTGCGCTTCAGTCTTCCAATTGCAAGATAATACATATAAGAGAATATCATGAACTCTACAAGAAAGCTATGGATTCCATATCTATGAATAACAAGTCTACGTGAATCAAGAGTCATGTCTCCAATATACCGGTATGCGTACCATCATTAAGTCAGAATGTCATCAAGTACATCAAAAGACATAAGTCAAGAATACAGGCCCATTAGTCATTTTAGGATTAAGACATAATACATATGATTATCTAAAGTAAATTGATTTGAACCAACAGAATTCTTAACTAAATCAATTTAACATTTTGCTCCGATCTAATACATCATCACCTATGACAATGCACCAATATTTCTACTCACGGAATCCCACTCTAATGACCAAGATAAGCCCTTGTTACGGATGTAGATAACATAATAATCTTAGCATGAATAAAGCGCTCAACTTCATTCCCTCGGTTGTGGATCTTATGATTTAGGCTATCACCTTTAAAATTCATATCTTTTACATAATCTGTCTATCATATGCACGATTCTTAAAGGTTTAGACCGATAATCTTAGATTTTTGTTTGCTTATCATACATTCTATAGAAGTGAACATAAAGAGGACAACATTTGGGATATGAATAATAAATAAACTCTTCATTAATAAAATGTCTTTAAAAACATATTATAACATTTTATTCCTTAGGGCGCTATATCTAACAATCTCCTACTTGCACTATGTGAGTAAATATGACATATCTTGCATCCTTATAGCCTCTACATGCTTCTTGAAAACTCTCTTAGTTAGTGTCTTTATGAAAGGATCAGCTAAATTATCGTTAGACGTGAGTTTACAAACTGTAACATGCCCAGCCTCAACAAATTCCTTTGTCACATGATACTTCTGATGAATATGCTTACATTTTTTTTTTCAAATTTTGGTTCCTTAGCATTAGTTATCACTGTAGTGTTATCACAATACAGCGATACTATCTTTTTCATACTAGGAACTACCTCAAGATCCCTAAAGAACTTGCAAAGCCATACTGCTTCTTTCGAAGCATCACTAGCTGCCACATATTCAGCCTCCATCGTTGAATCCAAAGTGCAATCTTACTTAACACTTCACCAAACAATGGTGCCTCCTCCCAGAGTAAACACAGAATCAGAAATCAATCTTCTCAAATCCAGACAGGATTAAAAATCAAAATCAATGTATCCTAGAAGTATTAGATCCTCACCTAAATACACTAGTATATAACCTCTAGTCCTTCTCAGGTACTTAAAAACATGCTTAACCGCAACATAGTGGTTAAGTCCTAGATTCGACTAAAATCGACTTACTATTCAAACTTCAAAACAAATGTCTGATAGTGTGCAAAGCATCGCATATATAAGATTACCCACCGACAAAGCATAAGGCACCTTTTTCATATATTCTCTTTCTTCATTAGACTTTAGAGAGTCTTTCCTAGAAAGAGTAATTCTAGGCCTAGATAGTTGCCCATCTTTCTTGGAATTCTAGATTGCATACTTCTCAAGAATTTTATCTATGTATGTCACTTAGGATAAAGCTATCATTTTGTTCTTCTAATCCTGAAAGATTTGGATACCCAGAACATAATTAACTTCATCTAAGTCCTTTTTGTCAAACTACTTGGTCAACTATAATTTGACAACCATAATTTGACCGATGACAATGACCCAACGTCATTGCCAATAAGCAAAATTTCATCTATATAGAGCAGTAAAAAAACTATCTTTTCATCCTTAATATGTTTGCAAACACATGGTTCGTCTACGTTTTGTTTGAATCTATAAGTCTTGATCACTTGATTAGATCTTATGTTCCAAGAATGGAAAGCCAACTTAAGTTTATAAATTGACTTTAGCAGCTCACAAATCTTGCTCTCTTGACCCTTAGCCTTGAACCCGTCTGGCTATACCATATATAAGGACTCATCAAGATAGCTATTTAGAAAAGTTGTCTTGACATTTATTTGTCAGATCTCATAGTCGAGACTGACAGCTATGGATAAGAGAATACGGATAAACTTAAGCACGGTATAGGTGAAAAGGTTTTCTCGTAACCGATTCCTTCCTCTTTCGTGCATCCCTTTGCTACCAGTCTAGCCTTATAGGTTTTGACTTTCCTATCTGCTACTCTCTTTCGCTTGTAGATCCACGTACATCCTATGGGTTTTACCCCTTCGGAAAGATCTATATGCTCCCAGACTTGATTAGTCTCCATAGACTTTAACCCAGTGTTCATAGCTTTTGTCTAGAGCTTTGAATCAATATCTTTTATAGCCTCTGTGTAAGTGTAAGGATCCCTGTCATGTTTAAACGGTTCAACCAAGTAGGCTTCACCATTAAGCATATATTTCTCAGGTTGACGCTTGATCCTCCTACTACACCGAAGCTTCCTAGGTTGTTGTTGAATTGGTTTTTCTATATTAAATAGATTGGTTTCAACTAGAACCCTCGGAGTGATCAAATCACTCGTTAACTCCTCAAGTACCATTTTACTTTGAGGCTTAATGTCATTCATGTAATTTTCCTCAAGTAATGTTGCATTCGTTCAAACCACGACTTTATTTCTTTTGGGTTATAGAAATAACCCTATTTAGTCTCTTTTGGATATCCTACAAATATGCAAACTTCTGAACATGTTTCCAACTTGTTCCCTTCCTTGTATAGGACATGAGCCGAACATCTCCATATGCAAATATGGTTTAAGGATGTCTTCCTACCCATCCATAACTCATGAGGAGTTTTAGGTAACAATTTTGGACGCATATTATTCAAAATATAACATGCGGTTTGTAGTGCATATCCTCAAAAGGATAAAGGTAATGTCAAATAACTCATCATAGACCTAATAATGTCCAACAAGGTCCTATTTCTTCTCTCAGCTATACTATTCTGCTATGGAGAGTGCCCGATGTAGTCAAATGGGATAAGATCCTATTCTCTACTAAGTGTCCTAAGAACTCATTGGAAAGGTATTCTCCTCCTTGATCGGATCAAAGTACCTTTATCGGTTTACCTAATTGCTTTTCTGCTTTAGCCCAAAACTCTCTAAACTTGTTGAAAGTTTCACTTTTATGATGCATTAGGTAGACATGCATGTATCTTGAGTAATCTTCAATAAAAGTGACAAAGTACTCATACCCTCCACGTGCCTTTATGTTTATGAGGCCACAAACATCACTATGCATAAGTTCCAAAACCCCTTTGGCCCTATTGCCTTTAAACCCAAATGGTCTTTTGGTCATTTTGGCCTCCAAACAAGATTCACATTGTGGTATAGGTTCCACCTCTAAGTGACTTAAAGGTCCATCCCTTACTAACTTTTGAATCCTATTTAGGCTAATATGACCTAATCGTAAATGCCAAAGATAGTCTTATTAGAGTGAAAAGTTTTAAGTCTTTTAAAGTTATTATTAACCTCAATATTCAGCAATGAGTCCATCTTAGGTTTGATAAAATATAGATTGTTTTATATGCATCCATCACAGATAAAAGATTTGTTTTTACAAATCAACACTTTATTATTAAAAGATACTGAATAAGAGTCATTAAATAAACAAGCTACAGATATTAAATTCCTTTTAACTTTAGGAACATAAAAACAATCTCTCAAAACCAAAGTCCTATAATTATCAAAGTAAAGATGGACGTCTCCCATTGCTTTAACAAGCACTAAGGATCCATCACCTATCCAAAGCGTGGAGTGCTCATTAGCAGACTTCTCGTTTCCTTGAACCCCTTCAGAGAAACACAAACATGATTAATGGTTGTAGAATCTATGAACCAAGTGTCACTTGATTCCTTAACTAAACAAGTTTCAATAACTAGAAGTTCACACTTACCTCCTCGAGAAAGAAAGTCCTTGCAATTCTTCTTTATGTGCCCAACTTTCTCACAAATAATGCACTTGAGCTTTTTCGGGTTCTTCTTTTTCTTTTTCTTGTCCTTGTCTTTCGCTAGGACAGAAGACTTCCTGGTTTTAGTCCTCTGCTTTTTTCCATTCCTTGGATTAGCCTCACCACCAGTAGGAGTTTCTCTGATTAGATTTTTGAACTCTTGTAACTGCTTTATTAGCTCCATTAAGGTCATATCCTATCTATTGCTCAAATTATATGAAGCTCTAAACAGGATGAACTTCTTAGATAGAGTCTCAAAGACCATAGTCATCTGTGACTCAACATTAATGTTAGCTCCATGGGTTTGAGCCTCAGCAATGTAACCAATGACTAACATCATATGCTTCTTCACAGGAGTCTCTAGTCTTTGTTTGCAGATTAGGGGTTTCTAAAGAACTCCTTGTTGTTTCATTAGGACTTGGCCTCCAAACATGTCTTCTAGATTATCCAAGATCTATCGAGTAGTCTCATATTCTTCATGTTGAGCCTGCAGCACATTATTCATGATAGCCATAATGTAATAATGAGCTTGATCGTTAGCATCTTTCAAGCGATCATATGCTTGGATTTGCTCATTAGTGGATTCCTCAATACGTTGACGAGGACATGGTGTTGTGAGCACAAATTTCAGTCTCTCAAAGGATAGGATAATATTCAGGTTCCTTTTTCAATCATTATAATTCTTGCCAGTATCGAGTATCAACAATAAAGCATTTTTAGACATTTTATTCTACAATAAAGATTCATATACCAAGTATAAGTAAACATTCCATAACAGTTTTGTAAGATAACACAAACAAGTAAACATACAATTGTGCTTCTGTGTCAAAACCTTGAAAAAATCACAACCTTACATGATATAATTCCTAACTCAAGATCCAACAAGCCACCTATAGGGGACTTGCCAAATTCAATTAGGAACACAGATCCCCTTCAATTAATATATGCCATCCAAGACTTGTCTGATCTAGCACATATTAATAATCATTTTCTTTGGCCATTAATTTCATTAACAGAGCTCCTAGGAGAGGTTAATAACAAAATTAATCATGAGTGTATAACCATCGTTTCAATTATTTTATCCATGATTTAAAATCGCCACATAAGGGTGTACAATGATAAATCATGCTAAAAAGAATTATCCCTTTCAAGATTGAGCCCAATACATGATGAAATCCCTTCCTAAGGGTCGAAACCACCATGTGCTACCTATGAACCAACGATGGAGGCCTCCCTTTGAAAACCTTCTCCTACTCAATCTTTTAAAAGTCAAGGTTTTATATTAACATGCATGAACAATTTTTATTGAGCAGTACTCTCTATTCTACATGACATGTTATCAACATATATAATAAATCATTTTACAATGTAGACAAGGAAAGCAACATGCAAGGTTAAAAGCAAAATAATAAATAGTCATAATATCATGGTTCCATCCTAGAAAAAAATATAGGTTGCAAAAGATCAATTGAGACATGTTAGCAATTCTTCATCTTGTATCCTCTTGTTGTATCCTTCTTAACATGGCATCTGTCTTCTATTCTTAAATCTCTTATAGATCAAAAAGTTATTTTTCTAGTCATCATAAAATTTCATGTTTCTTAGAATTGTCTAAAAAACAAAAAAAAAAAAAAACTACACTAAAAAATGCACCTTTTTTGAAAATTGTTTTGCTTCACAACCGACCTGCTAAACCTTCAGTTCGGCCTACCGTTCTGCTACCAGTGGCCTGCCGACTCAGAAGGTTTGGCCTATCGGTCGAGCAGAACAAGCATTTCTTCTAGATATAATATAGAAAGCAGTTTTTTAATTTTATTTTCAACAATCCAAAAACATAAAAATTTATAAACACATAAAAACGATAGAACTCCTATCATCTCTATCTTCTAGGTCTATCTTCACTTCAAATAATTATTTTAATACAAATTTTTACAAATTAAAATTAAAATAATAAATTTTGGATGTTGATGATAGACCGTCATCTAATTACATGACAAACTTAGATACAAATTCTAATATCTAAGGAACTATAACTGGCAAAAATTAATCAATTAATAAATAATTAAAATATAAATTTAATCAATCATAATTAATTAATAAATATTCACCACATAATTTCATGACAACATTTAATTATATAGAAATCCTAGAGTGTCAACTCTCTAAAAAATTAAATTCAAACATAGGAGAGAATAAGATCACATAATTCATGTATATAGCATGATTACAAACTCATAAAATCAATGTAAAAACTAGGTCTAATGCCAATTGTTGGAAAACGGTATATAATTAGAATTTTAAAAATTTTATATCAAAGCATTTTCCAAAACATAAGTTTGACATGCTAAATACATAAATTAATAACAAATTTTAATAGCCTCTTTTGTGAACCGAAAAGCAGCAACAATCTGTGAAGAGAAGAATGTTCCAAAAGAGCCTCATCCAACTGTCTTCTTTGCTATTCTCTATCCATGATTGGAGTGTGGGTGGTCACACATCGTACAGCTTTTCCTCCAATGACTCTCTTTCCAAACACTTGAGAAAACTAAGAGCTAAGATTCTTGATGTTGAATAATAACTCTCAGGGAGTTTTAAAGTTTCTCTCACTAGAATACTCACTCTGTGCTTCTCAAATGACTTAGATAACAAAGAAAACTCACCCCTATTTATAGTGGTCGAATTTAGGGCTAAACCTTATCAAATTAGGCCTTAAAATTTGAGCCTAGATCAACTTTTGATGAAAAATGATTCCAAAATACGTATACGAATTATCACACATTGAGCATGCCGATCTGGGAGATCGGCATGTTACTCATCAACCTGCTAAAGTTTCCCATCGGCCTGCCGGCCATGTTGTAATCTAAAATCCTCAAAATATCTTATTTTCACTTGGGAATCTTAGATAAAGTCTCAGTTTTAATCTAATAACTTAATGAAGAAGTTACTTGATTAAAACAGTCATATATAGATAATCCTGCAGTAAATAAAATATTATCCAAATAATTCAATATGTTTATCTTGAATTAATTCACCAAATTTATTCAACCGATAAACTAACATAAATTATTAAATCTAGTATTATCAAATTTCTGTCAATCTAATAATTTAATGTAAGTTACAAATATATAAGAAAAACACATCATATTATTATAAGATTATTATGAGCTAGCAAAGGAGACCCAATCAACATAGTTAGATCAAGCTCTATAAATATAAAATACAATATTGTAGATACATATTTTATAATTATCAATTCTAATGCTACTCTACTAAAAGCTTAGAGCTGCACTCTCAAACTATATAAAATTATAAAGCTTCAATAAGCTAACAGTCTTTGATATATCATAATGTTTCACATCCCTTCAGGATATTCATAATCAGCTTAAGGATAAATTCCATTTTACATTCTCAATTATTTTTATCTTACGTTCCATAATCACATCATTGGAATACTTACTTTCCATAGATAGTATACCATTCGGTTTCACCTATGTATCCAAATGGTTGAACGCTCCAGTGTTTTAATTACAAGATAATGCATATAAGAGAATATTATTAACGCTACAAAAAGAGCTATAGATTTCATATCTATGAATAATGAGTCTATGTGAATAAAGAGTCATGTCTCCAACATGTCAATATGTGTGCCATTATCAAGTTAGGATGCCACCCTTTGGTACATCAAAAGACATAAGTCAAGAATACAGGCCCATTACTTATTTTAAGATTAAGACACAATACATATGATTGTCTAAAGTGAATTGATTTAAACAAACTAAATTATTAACCAAAGCAATTCAACTTTTTGTCCTGATCCAATACATTGTTACCTATGACAATGCACCAATGTTTCTACTCGCCGAGTCTCATTTTGATGATCAAGACAAGCTATCTCCTATTAGGGATGTAGACAATATAACAATATTAGTATGAATAAAGCGTCCAACTTTATTCCCCTGATTATAGATCTTATAATTTAGACTATCACCTTTAAGATTCATGTTTTTTACATAATCTGCCCATCATATGCACGATTCTTAAATGTTTAGATCAATAATCTCAAACTTTTATTTGCTTATCATAGATTCAACAAAATGAATATAAAGAGGACAATATTTGGTATATGAATATTAAATAAGCTCTTTATTGATAAAATGTTTTCAAAAACATATTATAATATTTTACTCCTTACAACATTATGTTTTGTAATTATTACCGAGGCTAAAATTATTCTATTCATTTCTTAATGAGCATATCTTACTTAAAAGTTGAAAATGAAAAGAGAGTTTTAGAATTCGAAAGAAAAAAGTATCTTAACATAAAAATGTCAACAATAGAGGCTGGCCTGATTCCTTTCAATCGCTCTTTGGACCTTTTTAGGCTTGTAGAGCTGCTAAATAACTTTTGCCCAAATGGAGGCTTCAGGGGGCAACAACTTTTGCAACATTACTTCTATGATTGTGGAAGCACCAATGATCCTCTCTCGCTTTAACAACCAAGCCACAAGCTCATCTAGGAACTCCCTCCCATCATGAGGCAGTTCTATTTTTTCTCTCAAAGCTCTCAATAAAATGTCACATGTAACTAACTCGGGATCAATACCATGGTCTAACATGCGATTTAAGAGAGCAATGGCATGGGAGATATTACTACTGTTCTTGCAAAAAGCATTCAAGAGTGTGTTATAAGTGATCACATCCAGTCAAGATTTGGGCTCTTGATAAAGTATTTCGTTGAAAAGATTCATGCCCTGCTCCACAAAGTCAACAGTGCAAAGGCCATGAATCATCAAACTATAAGCCACAACATCAGGTTTAAATCCTTTGCCCAACATCTACTTCCACATCATCAAGGCCTCTATGAGTTTCCCATCCTTGCATAAACCATGAATTAGTACACTGTAACAAAATTCATTCTCTGAGTTATTCATGACCATCTCTTTCCATAAAAGAATGGCTTTATGGCTTTCACCTGCCTTAAAGAAACCCCTCATTAAGGAGCTATAAGTGTAAGAATTCAGGTTGAACCCATTTTTCACCATTTTCAATACAATTTCTTTAGCTTTATCAAGCTTCCCTTCTTGACAAAGACCATCTATGAGCACACTATATATGACTACATTGGGTTTGCCTCTTTTTCTAATCATGTCCTTCCACAGCCCCATTGCCTCTTCATACTTACCCTCCTTAAACAATCCACTAATAAGAGAAGAATAAACAAACTCATTTGCACAATGTCCTCTTTCCTCCATTGAAACCAAAACATTAGCGGCATCAATAGCTCGTCCATGATTAACAAGTTCGTTTATAATCGTTTCGTATGTGATATCATTGGGCATGCATTTATTCATCACCATTTGATCTAAAAGACTAACTGCCTTGTCCAACTTACCCTTTAAACAAAATCCATGGCTATAGGCATTGTAAGTTGCTTCATTCGGAATACAACCTTTAAGAAACATGTTATTGACAAGCTTGGTTACTCGTCCTATGTCTTCCTTCTTGCACAATGCGCTGATCAACACATTAAATGTGACTGGACTAGGGAAACAACCTTCAATTTGCATCTCATCCAACAAGGAAACTGCTGTTGGGGAATTAGGCGTCTCCTAATTCCAAGGATCGTAAGAACGAATAATTATAGAAAAAAATAGGAGAAAAGAAGAAAAGAAAGACACCAAATTTTTATACAGGTTCGTCTAAATTTGAGACTAAGTCCTATTTCTGCCACTTGTAGATTCCACTATGATGAAGGAGGTTACAGATTACAAGGGAAGTTTCTCCCACACTCTCAAATTGTGTTTACCAAAACTCTCTTCTCTCTAGCGCTCTGTGGGAATTTTTCTTTCACAACAATGGAGCTCTCAAAAATATGCCTCACACAAAGTCACACACCAAAGTCACAACCCTAGCCACCTTATGTCTATTCATACACCAAAGAAGAGGAAAAATAGCAACTAATGAGAAAACCTAGTAGTTTCCCCTTTTTGGGGCATTTGAATTTGACTCTAACTTAAAATCTCGTAAAGAATCAAGCAACACAGTGCCTTGGCATCGCGGCACTAAAAAACGAGTGCTACGATGCTCCCTTGCAGCGCCTAGCCGCCCTACAACAAGCACCTAAGCTCCTAACACCTAGCGCCTAGGTGCCATTTAGCCAGCGCCTAGGTGCCCAACACCCAGTGCCTAGGAGCCATTCAACCAGTGCTTAGGCACTCTCCTGACAGCGCCTCTATCCAACGGGCGCTGCGGAGCCCAAATCTGGCGCCGCGGCGCCCTGAATTTGCCTCCACTCCTTTTTTTCTCTTCTTTCTCCTTGGCTAGATTGATTTGGCTCCATTATTCAACAATCTCCCACTTGGAGACTAATCAATCATCATGTCTCCCACTGTAGCAGCAACAACTTCTCACGCCTCATGGAGAAGTCGAACTGAAGTTGCGCACAACTTCAGTTTCTCGATCAGAATCGTCTTGGTGAGCATATCTGCTAGATTCTGAATCCCAAAAATCTTCTCAAGCTTTAACACTCCATCTTCCAAAGCCGACCTGATGAAGTGATACCGTAATTGTATATGCTTCATCCTAGCATGAAATGTGGGATTTTTCACCAAGTGAATGGCGCTTTGACTGTCACTGTGTAATGCAATCCTTTCCTGCTTATGACCTAGTTCTTATAGAAATAGCTGCAACCAAATCATCTCTTTGCTCGCTTCTGTCATTGCCACATACTCTGCTTCAGTTGTAGAGAGTGCAACTATCTTTTGTAGCTTCGAGACCTAACTTACTACTGTGCCACCCAAAGTGTAAACATAACCGGTGGTACTTTTTCTGCCATCAATGTCTCCAGCCATATTAGCATCTACATAGCCCTATAGTCCCAAGTCTGACTTCTTGAAACACAGTGCCAAACCCGTAGTACCTCTCAGGTATCTGAGAATCCACTTCACTGCCTCCTAATTCTGCTTACCTGGATTGCTCATGTACCTACTCACAACTCCCACTACATGTACAATGTCCTGTCTGGTACAAACCATGGCATACATGAGACAGCCTATTGCTGAAGCATAAGGCACCTTGGCCATATGGTCTTATTCCTGCTCTATGGTCGGTGATTGCTCCTTTGATAACTTGAAGTGACTGGCCAAAGGAGTATTCACAGGCTTCGCATTACTCATGTTGAATCTACTGGGCACCTTTTCAACATATTCTTCCTGTGACAGTTTGAGAGTATTACGATTCCTCGTTATTCTTATCCCAAGGATTTGTTTTGCAGTACCCAAATCCTTCATTGAAAACTCCTTAGATAGCTTCTTCTTCAGCTTGTCAATCTCCTATTTGTAACCTCCTGCTATTAGCATATCATCGACATATAGCAATAACATAATGTAGGAGTCGCCAAAATTCTTCACATAACAACAGTGATCTCCCTGACTCCTTAAGAAACCGTTGCTACACATAAAATCGTCAAAAATTTTGTACCATTGCCTGGGAGCTTGTTTGAAGCCATACAAGCTATTCTAAAGTTTGCACACCAAGTTCTTCTTACCTGGTACTTCGAAACCTTGTGGTTGCTTCATGTAGATCTCCTCCTCTAAATCACCATGGAGAAAGGCCGTCTTAACATCCAACTGTTCCAAGAACAAGCCTTCATTTGCCACTAGCGTAAGTACCATCTTGATCGTGGTTAGCTTCATCATCGAAGAAAAAATCTCGTTGAAGTCGATGCCCTCTTTTTATTGAAAGCCTTTTACCACCAGCCTTGCCTTATATCGTTTACTGCTATCAAATTGATCTTTAATCCTATATACCCATTTGTTGTGCAAGGCCTTCTTGCCCTATGGTAACTCTGTCAATTGCCATGTCCAATTGGACATTAATGAATTCATCTCATCCCTCATGGCTAACTCCCACTTGACTGAATTTTTAGCCTCCACAACTTCATCATAGCTCTCTGACTCACCTCTGTCGGTCAACAAAATATAATGCAGAGAAGGGGAGTATCTCTGCGGCGGTCTAAGAGTCCTGCTATACCTCTTGACTAGAGTGGCATGAGTGCTCTGGTTTCCGTCTAGAGCTATGTTTTCTTGGTCTTCAACCTCTAGATTTTGCACCTCTACTTCAGGAAGATCCTTCAATGGAATCACCTCAAGCTTCTTGTCTTCAGAACCTAAACCTCTAGAGTTAATGCTGTCTCTGTCCTTGTACAGAACACCTTCATTGAAGATCACATCCTTGCTCCTAATAATCTTCCTGTTTTGGTCATCCCAAAGACGGTAACCAAACTCAAGTCCACCATAGCCAACCAAAAAATACTTCTTAGACTTTGAATCAAGTTTACCTCTAGCAATGAAATCAATGTGGACATAGAAAATGCAACCAAATACTTTCAAATAAGAGAGGCCAACCTTTTTACCGCTCAATACTTCTTCCGGTAGCTTGAACTTCAATGGTGTGGATGAAATTCTGTCGATTAGATGAGCTGCTGTGTTAATTACCTCAGCCCAAAATGACTTTGGCAGCCCCGCATGCAACCTCATGCTTCTGGCATGCTTATTCAAAGTTCTGTTCATCCTCTCAGCTACCCCGTTCTGTTGTGGTTTCCCTGGAATGGTTTTCTTCATCTTTATTCCATTCTCAGCACAGTACTGCTTGAAATCTTCACCTAAGTATTCTCCCCCATTGTCAGACTGCAAGCACTTCACCTTTAAATTGTCTCGTTCTCCACCATAGCTTTCCATCTCTGGAAAGCATCAAAGACAACCGATTTGTTTTTCAAAATGTAAACCCATACCTTTATGCTTGAGTCATCAATGAATGTCACATAGTAGTTAGAGCCACCAAGGGAAGTCACCATCGTAGGTCCCCACACATCAGTGTAAACTAGCACCAGCTTCCTGGACTTAGGCTCTCTGCCTGCTATTGAGAAACTGACTCTCTTCTGCTTGCCATAGATGCAGCCTTCACACAACCTGTGATCAACGGTTTTCAATCCTGGTAGTTTTAGAGTGAAGCACCTTCATTCCCTTCTCACTCATGTGCCTGAACCTATAGTGCTATAGCTCGGTATTAGCAGCAGAGTCACCAACTGCTATGGTATCTTTGCAACTAGAATTAATGTAAAGAGTTCCAACTTTACATCCCCAAGCAACAACCATAGCCCCCTTTGTGACTTTCCAACCTTCATAATTGAAGGTCACATTGTATCCTTCGTCATCTAGTTGGCCCATAGAAATCAAGTTGCGCATTAGTTTGGGAACATGTCTCACCTTATGAATCTTCCACAAGACCCATTAGGCATTTTTAAACTGACATCTCCAATGCCAACAATTTCCGAAGGTTCTCCGTTAGCAAGATAAACCTTACCATGATTTCTAGCAACATAATTCTCTAGGACATGACTGTGTGTAGTGGTGTGGAATGATGCTCCTGAATCTATCACCCACGAATCAAAAAAACTGTCAACAGACAAGATTAAGACATCTTGTGGCTCTTCAATGGCGGCATTAACTGCATCATTATTCTTGTCTTCAGTCTTCCTTAGAGCCTTGCAGTTTTTCTTCAAGTGGCCGGTCTTTCCACAGTTTCAGCACTCAATAGTTCTACCGTTTCTTGACTTACTTCTCCCATTCCTCGACTTGCCTCTCTTGCCATTGTCCCTATTGGAATGCCTCTCGAGTTTCTTGCCCCTATTATCAACATTAAGGGCTGAGTTCGACGTTGAGGCTTCACCTAAGTCCTTCCTGCGAACTTCTTTCGCCAGAATAGAATTTTTGACATCAACAAACTTTAATTTTGCATTCCCAATCGAATTGGTAATGGCCACCCTCATGGGTTTCCAACTATTTGGAAACGCGGCCAACAAGATTAGGGCATTGATCTCATCATCGAATTTAATCTCTACCGAGACCAATTGGTTCAGGACGGTGTTGAAACTATTCAGATGCTCTACCATCGGTGCACCTTCAGGCATTTTTAAATTAAAGAGCTTCTTCATGAGATATACCTTGTTATGAGCTGAGGGCTTCTTATACATCTCTGACAAGGCCTTCATCATCCCTACTGTAATATTCTCCTTTGCAACATTGTAGGCTACATTCTTTGACAGAGTCAACGGATCACTCCTAGCACCTGTCTATCAAGGAGATTCCACTCCTCATCCTTTATGCCTTTGGGCTTATTACCCAAGGGCAAGTGCAGTTTCCTGCTGTAAAGGTAGTCTTCCACCTACATCCTCCAATAGGAAAAATCCAAACCATCGAATTTGGTGATACCGGCTGCCAAACCTTTTTCTCCCGTCATCGTTCTTGATCAAAACCTCTATTCTGATACCACTTGTTAGGGAATTAGGTGTCTCCTAATTCCAAGGATCGCAAGAATGAATAATTGTAGAAAAAAATAGGAGAAAAGAAGAAAAGAAAGACACCAAGTTTTTTTACAGGTTCGTTCAAATTTGAGACTACGTCCTGTTTCTACCGCTTGTAGATTCCACTATGATGAAGGAGATTACAGATTACAAGAGAAGTTTCTCACACACTCTCAATTTGTGTTTTCTCTCTAGCACCCTGTGGGAATTTTTCTCTCACAACAATGGAGCTCTCAAAAATATGCCTCACACAAAGTCACACACCAAAGTCACAACCCTAGCCACCTTATGTCTATTTATACATCAAAGAAAAGGAAAAATAGCAACTAATGAGAAAACCTAGCAGTTTTCTGTTTTTGGGGCATTTGAATTCGACTCTGACTCAAAATCTCATAAAGAATCACGTAACACAGCGCCTTGGTTTCGACCGCCGCGGCTCTCCGCTGCAGCGCCTAGGCGCCATTTAGCCAACACCAAGGTGCCTAACACCCAGCGCCTAGACTTCATTTAGCTAGAGCCTAGGTGTCCAACATCCAATGCCTAGGCGCCATTCAACAAGCGCCTAGGCGCTCTCCTGAGAGGGCCTCTGTCCAACGGGCCCTATGGTGCCCAAATCTGGCGCCGCGGCTCCCTGAATCTGCCTCCACTCCTTTTTTTTTCTCTTCTTTCTCCTTGGCTATATTGATTTGGCTCCATTATTCAACAACTACCTCATCGATCCTATTTTCCTTGCACAACCCATCCATCAACATCGAATACGTAGACACGTCGGGGGCACAATTCCTAAGTGCGATTTCTCTAAAGATCAAGATGGCTTTGTCAACCAGTCCCAACTTGCACATTGGCTTAATAACCAAATTGAAAGTAAGCACATTAGGAGAAATGTTGATGTGCAATATATAATTATTATCCTTGGAAAAACCACCAACAATAACAACATTGGAATGAAAGAAGTCTAAAGCATAAAAAAAAAGACGTTGTTGTATGATAACATTAAGAATAGAATTGAAGGATTTAACAGTTGGCCTACAATGAAAATCAAGAAGCATTTTGTGAAACAAGTCAACAACTTTATTGGGAAAATGGGCTTTTCCATAAGCTCTAAAAATAACAAGGAAAGAGTCCTCTATCAAGACCCGCCTTTTGGATTTAATCCGATCCAAAACCTTGTCCAAAGAGTGAAAATCAACAGAAATGGCGTCGTTGTGGATAAGGGAATAAAGTGTAAAATTGCCCAATTGTAAAGAACCCAAAGTGGGAAAAGGAGAAGATGGAGTAAAAAGCCTTGGTGATAAAGGTCTTTCATATTCATGGTCATTATGCTTATGTTGATAGAGTGAAAATGATTGGGAGTGAAGAAGAAACTTACATGAGAATATTAAAGAAAGCCTTGGGATTAACTTGAAGTAATACGATGACGTTGATGTTGAGCATTTGGGCATCGAGCTTTAAATTATGATATTAAAAAGCTCAAAGTAAGACTGGTTCAACAAAAGCTCAAAGCAGCTAAGCAAATTAAAAACTACTTGTAGAGAAAGAAAGACATTTCAAATTGATTCTAATCGAAGAAGGAGGACGAGTACTTCACTGAAGCTGGTGGAGGACTTTGCCTATGGCTATGGGGAAGCTTTGTTCCTTATATATTTTTTAATCTGGTTTTTCTCTCTCTTTTTCCTCTTAAACAAAGAAGAAATTTGTGATTTTTCTCAGATGATGAATTATATTAACACCCTTTGTATTTTATTGTAGTAATATCCTATAGAAAAAAAACTAATCACGCTGACACCTTTTAACTTTTCAAAAAAAATTAAATAGAAACTTTCTCTATTAGTTAACCGTGAGAGTAATTTGGACATTTTATTTAAAATATCCAAATTACTCCTTTATTCATTAAAAAAATGTTTTGAGATATTTATTTGGCTAGAAAAGACATTTTTGAATTTTCATGACATTAAAAAATTGAGGATAAACAATTTAAACACACTTCTAGATATAATTTTTTTTGGAAAGAGAAATAAGGATCGTAGATATAAATTTCACCCCAATGGCAAAGAATGTCTTTTAAAATTATATTTGCAACATTTAGAAATGGGTAAAACCAAAACTAATTAATTCCAACAAAATTAATAGTTCAATTATAAAAAAAATACCTAATTCTAACAAAACCAAAAAAAATTCCCACACTTCTTTAATGCTCTATTTTTAATAAAAGAATAAAAATTATCACAAAATTATAAAAACATAAATGTAAAACATATATTTTTTTGAGAAAAAACACATTAAACATAAAAACAAAAAACAAAAACAAACAAAAATGTGATAAAAAACACTAATAAGAAGAATGCTCTCCCTCCTTCCCTTTCTCTCTCTCTTTGGTTTCAACGGAATGTGAAGTCGGGGGAGAGACGTCAGCCAAATAAAGGGTAGACAAATGTGCAGGAGTCATTGGTGTGGGTGGGAGGAGGAAGTCTTAGGGGGACGGGGCATCGGCCGCCAGCGTAGGGTAGGAGGAAGAGGTTGTGGGTGGGGTGGTGGTTGTTGCCGTCGTTGGGAGAAGGTGGCATCGAGTGGCAGGCGTTGGTGTTGGCATAGGGTAGGTGGGGGGTCATCGTGGGGAGGAGGGGGCATTGGCGATGACGTGGGGTGGGAGGAGGGGATCTCGACTTGGGCAAAAAAGGGGCGTCATAGGGCCGGGTGGGGGCATGGGGGACAGGGCGTGCGTCGACGCCAACGCTGGCACTTGTGTGAGGCGGACAGAGGGGTCTCAGGGTAGGGCCATGGGGCTGTTGAGAAG
The DNA here is from genome assembly GCA_946598075.1 of Artocarpus hirsutus. Lineage (NCBI taxonomy): Eukaryota > Viridiplantae > Streptophyta > Magnoliopsida > Rosales > Moraceae > Artocarpus > Artocarpus hirsutus. The sequence continues at coordinate 6,356 of CAMOHE010050465.1, read as the reverse complement.
TCAGGGAGGAGGGGAAAAGGTGGGGGCATCGATCAGTGTTTAATGTAGCTAGGGTTTTTAGGTTTAAAATCAATGGCTAGAATTAAATTTTGCAGATCAATGGCTGAGATTGATTAGGATATTTTTGTCATTTTATCTAAATTTTTAACAGAATATGAGTGTGATTAGTTTTGGTTCAAGAGGTATCACTGTAATTTAGGATAAACACGAGGAATGTCAGTATAATTAACCCTTTTTCAAAAGGAAAAAAAGGCAAAAATCTCTGTTAGGGGACATTTTATCCCCAACCTGTGGTATAACATAATGAAGACCATTGTTTGAAGATCGAACAAATATTATAAAGTGAACTCATAAGTTAACATATAGTCGTAGTTTATGGTAATAATAGGCATACTCAATTTTTTTTCTTTAAAAAAAGGAAAAAGAAGTCTTATCACCTCCAGTGTTGGCAGTCGGCATGATCTCGTCCTTCTTCTAACGACGAGATTTGGAATCTTGGTTACAGTCTCGAATCGCACCATCATTCGCCATAATTTACTCATTATTATAATTAATTAATGACATGAATGGTTATTTTTATATATTTTAACCTAAATTTATTGTGACTAATATATTTAGTTAAGTTTTAATCAAAATACAAAATTTTAAATTAGCTTTGTTTTGATATAAATTTGGGTTATCAATTATATATATAAAAAAAACTTTTAATATCTTAATTAACTACCCATGTCAAAATCACATGTCAGTTTCAACTAAAAAAAATTAAGATTTTGATATTTTATTTTAAATATGTATTTTTCATTTTAGATTTTTTAAGATCGCTTTCTTTCTATTATTTTATCTTTTAAAAACTCTCTCATGTTATTGTTGTGTTAAATTTTGTCTGACACTCAACATTTTTTTAATAAGGAATCAAAATTATATATTTTCATTTTAAAAGTAGGAGACTATAGTAGAAAAATGAATAAATTACATCGATATACCCCAAACAACTCGATATTAGTATAATACATCCGAACTTTTAATTTTTGATAAAATACACCCTAAACTTTAAAATCATTAGTAATTAATGTTCAATAGTTATTTTTAATTTTCGTTTAGTACTCTATCGAGCTTCAATTTTTTCTTTAAAATAACGAGCTCTACCTTTAAAAAAACTCACATGCAAATCTCGTAACCGAAATCATCTATACTTTTTAACGCTCGTTAGTTATTAGGCCTCAATTGTCAATAATTTGAATGTTCAATGTGCATTTTGTTAGGATTCAAAGTTTAAGGTATATTATAAAAAAACGAATAATTTAGGGTGTAATAGTGTAATTAACTCATAAAAAATAGAATAAAAGAAAAGTAAAGCAAAAGAGGGGAAGGCAAAAAAAGAAAAAAAGAAAAACAAAAATAAAAAGGTAAAAAGCAAGTAAAAAGTAATTAAAAAGAAAGAAAGAAAAAAACATACATCAAAGACCGTGTGTATTGTATCTAAAGATAAAAGCATATATCTATATCTATATATGTACAAAAGAGTCAAAATAGATTTGTATCTATATCTAGTGATCAATTTGTTCTAACCACTACAGCCATTCGCAAATCAATGGTCTGTGATGTGACTCACCGTCAACCTGTCATTTAAAAAAAAAGAAGGTAAAACTGACTCCATTGTAATATTTTACTTCTCATTTTTTATTTTTTTATTTTTTTTCTTTTTTAATGTTTGCTTTTTTGTTTTTCTTTTTTTTTTTCCAAATGCTTTTTTGTAATTTTATTTTTATATGAAGTATTTTTTTTTTGTTGTTTTGCTCCTATTAAAATAATTCTTTTATATGCATTCACACAATTTTTTTTCAAAAAAATCTTTTCTCCTATTTCCAAGATTTCATGTACACTTTAGTTCTTCTTTTAATGTGCTTCTTAATTAAAAATTTTTTCCTAATTTGTTTCTATTAAATATTTTTTGAAATATTCATACTTTAATTTTTTAGTGCACTGCTTATTATATAAAAAATATAATCCTTACAAACATTTTTTCCTAGCTGAGCTATTAAAACAATTTTTTCGTAAATGAATTTTTAAACATTTATTACACGACATTTTTTTCTGTGTATTTTCTTTTAAAAAAAATGCAAAGATTAAGAAATGGTCTGTGCCAGGAATTTTCAATTCTGCCTCTTCATTTCCGTCGGGTTTTGATTTAAGGAAGTGCAAATGCCAACAATTGGGCCAAGCCTTTTTTAGGTCTAGTTTGTGTAGCGCGCCAAATGAAGCCCTGAATGTGAGTGAACGTCCCATGCTCCAAGCAGTCAATTTAATAGACTGAAGCGATACACCTAACATAATGCGATGTATTGAGCCCAGAGCTCATAACCGTCCAAAGGGCTTTGAAAACCACCACACTACCTGAACGATTACTCGAAACTTGTAGCCACCGATCACTTGACACGTGTCCCACTCCTCTTTCAACCGTTCAAGCCCATTACTATTTGTGCGGGAACCTCAAATGCTGACAAAAGCCTCTATAAATAGGCCCAAATACCCCCCATCTAGGGGTGGTGTCCTTTCATAGACATATTAAAGCACTTCCTCAGATTTCCAGAATCCTCAAAAAAAGCATTGTAACTTGAACCAACATTCTTACGATAGCAAGAAGACTCAACAGTGGAGTGGACCTAATTGAACTGAGTAGAATATCCTTGTGATTTCTTTATTTCAACATTTTCCATTTGTTTAATTCCTGTTTATATTCCTTATTAATATTTGTGACGGATGATTTTGAGCTTTAAAACTTTTTAAAACCTAATAACGATAAACAAAGGCCCAATTAATCCAAATTTATTTGTTGATCAAATTTTAACCCAAGTTGATTTAATTGTATATCTAACATCTATAATTCCCTCCTTATTAAACATCATGATATTTTCTTTTATAATTTAAAATTCCTCCAAACTTTTTTCTTTACCGTTTCATTCTAGCAAACATAATATTAGTGTTAGTTGCGTTTAAACAACCAACCAAGACCATATTGCTAAATAAATTAGAACTTACAAAATTGCTTTTACGTGTATAGCACGTGATACTCAACTAAAAATGCTCTCATGCGCATAGGACGTGGCACGCAACTAAATAGCAAAATCCAATTTTATTTATTACCTTGCTTGCATTGGACAGGTCGTTGTTTAGTTTTGATATATATTAATGCCTTATAGAAGAAAAGTTCAATGATATAATTCATCTCTCTTGTTTTATTAAATCACTTTATAAGATGCTTTAAAACTAAAAACTTTATACTTTATTAAATCACTTTAATTAGGTTAATCTTATCTGATAGCAATAATACACATTTATTTAATATATTAGCCCACATATTATTGAAATTTATTCCAACAATAATTCATCTCTCCTGTTTTATTTATTACCTATGGATACAGGATACAGGAGATAACAGTAATAGACGCATATGACTATCTATCCAAGGAAATTCAAGCAATTGCTTCAGCAGCAGTGGAGACCTTCTTAAGGACACAAACAGGATCTCCGACTTTCATGATCTTTCCTTTCCCATCAGCAACTCGGTCCTTCCAAACCATGTTCTGCCCAAAGTATATCTGGAAATTACCCGAGTTTGCACGTTAATTGTTTTATGAATTGCATGAATGAACAGAAAAGGAACATAAATTTATTTTTAATGGCATTTTCTGTCTTACCTTTCCCTGCTGTTTTTGAGTAGGACGCAAGACTTTATCTGACCGGGTTGCCTTGAGGGTTGCATTTGGCTCAGGTCCTGCAATGCCAGTCTCCTGGTTGATTGTAGGAACCTGAAAAACAGATCAGAAAACAAAAAAGCATTGTTACCGGCTAGTCAAGCTCAAGCATGTGAAAAGCTCAAGCTCGTTTTTGTTCCCTTGTCCTAGGAATTCTTTAAAAAAAAGCGGGGAAACAAAAATAATTACCAAGGTTTCTCCTAGTTCGGTGGTTATGCGTACAGTCTGTTAATACTAATTACTATAAATTAAAAGTTAGGAGCACCCAAAACCTATAATCAGAAGAATAATATCGGATTGCTAGATTCAATTGCAGTGAAGTGGCTAATGCCATGTATACATAAAATTGTGAATAAAAAATCA
>CAMOHE010050463.1:0-65477 GCA_946598075.1 Artocarpus hirsutus | reverse complement strand
AGCTTCACCCTTGGGGCGGGTGTGTGTGAATAGTATTTGTAAGGCTTGTAAAATAAAGATCGAGGATGAGATTTTGAAAAGTGATTTGATTGTAATCCCCATGAGAACATATGATGTAATCTTAGGAATGGACTGGCTGTCCAGATATAGTGCAATAGTGGACTGCCAACTTAGAAAAGTAACCCTAATGTCTGATAAAGGGACGGTGATCACTTACTAGGGTGGTGGTGATCGACTAATGAGTGAGCGTCGTGTTAGGGCATGTCTTGGAGGGCGGAAGAACGTAGTTTGTTATGCTATCTTCATGGATTTGGAAGGAGAGCCCAGTGTTTCGAGAAGACATGTAGTAATTCCAGTGGTAGATGAATTTGAGGATGTCTTTCTCGACGAGCTACTAGGATTACCACCGCATCGGGAGATTAAATTTGGTATCAAATTATTTTCCGGAACAGCACCGATTTCTATAGCACCTTACCGGATGGCTCCAGCAGAGATGAAGGAACTCAGGAGGCAACTTCAGGAGCTTGCTGATAAGGGATACATTCGAAATAGTACCTCACCTTGGGGAGCACCTGTCTTGTTCACCAAGAAGCATGATGGAACACTCAGGTTGTGTATAGATTATCGGCAGTTGAATCGAGTCACAGTGAAGAACAAGTATCCATTACCCAGGATCGATGAGTTGTTTGATCAGTTGGGAGGTTCACGGTACTTCTCAAAGATAGATTTGAGGTCAGGATATCATCAGCTCAGGATTAAGGAAGAGGACATTCCCGAGACAGCTTTTAGGACTCGGTATGGACATTTTGAGTTTTTGGTAATGTCGTTTGGATTGACGAACGCTCCGGCAGCTTTCATGGATTTGATGAACAGGATATTTAGGCCTTACTTAGATCAGTTTGTGATTGTGTTTATCGACGACATCTTGATTTATTCTAAGACTTGGGAGGAGCATGAGCAGCATCTCAGGATCATGCTTCAGACTCTACGAGAACATCAGTTGTATGCCAAGAAGGAAAAGTGCGAGTTCTAGTTGACAGAGGTCAAATTTCTGGGTCATGTCATGTGTATTACCAATAAATATGGTATTAATAAAGAAATATAGTATTTTACGGTCACCAGTGATGTCATCGTTGCCGATAATGTTTGGTGTTAGTAATTTTTTATTCTTACATTAAAATACAATATTTACATGTTAATATAGTATTTTTCAACCACGGGTGATGTCATTGGTGTCGGTAATATCTAGAAACATTTCTGGTAAATTTTTTTATGCATAAATATATTATTTACTCATTAATACTGTATTTCCTAACTATTGGTGGTCCAACGAAGTCACTGATAATTTTTTATATTTACATGGTAATACAGTATTACCAGTCTGGTAAAGTCACCGATTGAATTTTTATATTTACATGGTGGTATAGTATTATTGGTTAATATTGTATTTTCCCTACAGTCAACAGTCTGGCAAAGTTGCTGGTAAATTGTTGTATTTATACGGAAACACAATATCACCATGTTGATACTGTACAAATGTCTGTTGGTGGTTGACAAAGTCACTAATGAATTTTTGTATTTACATGATAATTACAATATTATCATGTTAATACTATGGGCCCGTTTGGTATTATTTTATTTTGTTTTTTGTTTTTGAAAAAAGTTGAAGACAAGAATATTTTGAAAAACATACTAGGCCTGTTTTGAAAATTGTGTTTGGTTAATGCTTTTTGTTCTTTTTAAGATTAGTTGAGAAAAATAAAAATGTGTTTGATTTTTCTATTTTTAAAAATGGCCATTTAAAAAAATTAAAATAATCTAGATGATTATGTCATCAAACCAAATCATTATTATTACTATTTTTGATTGATTAACACATTTACAATTATTTTTAATGATTTCCATAGCTTCCTCTTCTTTGTAAATTAATTTTTTAAATAATTACAAAATGATGAAATACTTGTAAAGTACTTTAGAAACTAATACAATGGAGTCACCTTTTCTTAATAAACTGTACATTACAAATCATACATTATAAATAATAAGTATGATACATACATGAATCTTAGTTGTCTATCCTTAATTAATGATAATGTGCCCACATTTGATTAGTTAATTGGTCTCTAAACTTAGACATATATTGCTTGTCAGCAGTAATAGCACCAAGGAATCTTATTTCCTATTTGTCATTATTTTGTCACCGTCTTCTTCATCTTTGACCTTCAATTGCTTTAATTTGCTCATCCACATCGTACAATGCAAATAATGGATCATTATTATGTGCATTTTAATTAAATTATGAATTGTACAACATGCAATGACTATCTGCACTTGTTTTTCAAATCGGTAATTGGTCATATGTTTGAGAATGGCGAATCATGCTTTAAGAATACCAAAACACCTCTCTATACAATTGCGCAAAGAAGAGTGTTTATAATTAAACAATTCCTGAAGTCCTGCTGGACCCCCAAATTCTTGAAAATGTTGCAGGTGGTATCTTTGACTATGATAAGGTGCGAGAAATCCTCGCACATTGCCATACCCTAACTCGACAACTTAATATTTATCACCCAGCAGGCACCTGAAATGGTTTTTCCTAGTCTACTAGTGCATGTTGAAGCATTCTAGAATCAGCAACTATACCCTCCCATTCGCTATAGACATAAGTGAACAACATATCAAAGTTACAAGCCGCCATAACATTTTGCATGCACACATGTCGCCTTCCTCTAAACACGGTTTGAAAGACAGCTGGAATGACAGCTTGAATATGTGTTCCGTTAATGGCACCGACATAGTCCTATATAACAAAGTATTGATATAATAAATAATAAAACATTTGCAATCACTAACAATTTAACTTAAAGATCAATTTACCTTAAACCACAGCCAATATTTGTTGTCATCTCTTATTTTCGGAGATATGGTGTTGTAGTCAGGTTCCAAGATCACTTCTGACGCCAATGCACAAATAGCATTCAACATCTCTCATTAAAATGCCAACTAATTGTCTCCCCAAAGTTTACGAACCTATCTTGGATTTACCTATTTCAATCCAAGTGAAATGGTTCTTAAAAACATCATCAAAGATTCTTGTATTAATAATCTATTTGAAGGGTATAGGTTAAGTTGTCGAATTAGTTCAACAATTGCCAAAAATGGTTCTCTATGCATGCGGCACATCTCGTACAATCCATTATTGTCATTTAACAATTGCTCCGACATGTATTCGTGTCCTGTCAATGTACCTAAGCATCATTGCATAATCTTCATCAGTACTTGATGAGGCAGAAGACATAATTAACCTAACATATGCAAAGACGTTATTATGCCAGTATGACTTAAAAAATAAATCTGAACATTAGTAAAGCACGAATAACAAGTCCACATCACTCAAATCAAAAACATGAATAATGTCCACAACATCCAAAAATCAATGAAAGTAGGCAAACAACAATAAAAGAAACTGTTCATGCGATGTTGAAAAAAAAAGTGTTCCAAGCTTATTGACACTATTGAAAAATAGCATGGAGAAATCCACGATGACGCTCGAGGCATACATTCATAAACGCCAATCTCGTTTATTTTTTCATTGCAAGCTCTTTCATCGCCAGTGCATAAACTCTACCTTCCAAGTCCTCAATTGCATTAAGTAATCCCATGTAGGTAGGGATACTATCCTTATCATCAGCACAACTATGAGCGGTAGCTAAATGAGCTCACTTTTCGACAATATAGTGGTAGAACTCTTCTTGTGCACATACAAAGGCTTCACTTTTTGTTGCCTAACTTTTGGACCAGCGTTGAACAGATTCCACAAGACTTTTAGTGGCACTCTTCTTCTTCGAACGGCCGCTACCTCCCTTAGAAGCTTTGACCTTCACTGGTAGGATGTTCAATATGTCATTGAAGTCCCCTGTCTCTTCCTCAGGTTCCACCTCTTGAATGGACTTGTTGGCAACACCACCAATGTTGGCAGTGGTGTGTGGACCCATTGCCAACTTCCCTGTGGCTATTATCCCCCCAAAATTTTGGACAGGACATCATATTTAGCCAAGAACTTCTTGTACTTTTTCCCCTTAGGATATTCTGTCGAAATTTTTTTTTTGAACAATTAACAATTAATAACTACTGTATACTAGTCACTAACAATTACTGAATGATATTCAAAAGCTCATATTGAAAGACTATTACCTCTACATAATTCTTCCATACATCTTCAGTAGTAGTGACAATGTTAAACTTGGGATCCCAACCAAATCATGTAGTTTGCATTAACTTATTAAAGTCTTTAGTAGTAATCCTTAGTCTATTCCACTTTACCTTCAGTTGCACAAGCGTGTAATGAACCCCAAATTTTGTTGCTAACTCATTCTCAATCTTTAGCCAAGTTTTGTTGTCTAAGGTGGACGAATACAATCCATTCTTCGTTTCCTCATGTAACTCATCTATGAATAAGTATAAAATTAGAAATTACTTGTACTCTATTTAGAATATTTTGGGATAGGAAGCTTAGTGTCTTAGGTTTTAATCAAACATAAGATCAAAATGTGTAATAACCAGCAAAAAATCCACGAGTCATTCTGAGGTTAGTTAAACTAGCACAATCACACAGATAACAACCAAGGTATATTAGCACACTCTAACCTTATAAATGACATAACCTAAAAGTTGACACTCAACATCGTCTTTATACCAATCTCAATCAAGGTAGCATAATTCTTTTAAACACAGCAGTTCATTAGAGAAACAGTTGAAGAACAAAAAACATATGAACAATATGCCAACCAAATGGAAAGGCAAACACTGAGAAAGGATAGTATGTAAAAAACTTTGATGAACATCTAAACAATTACTGGAGATCAGCCATGGCGTAAACATACACACCATAATGGCCATGCCAAAAAAAAAGCAACAGAACACCTCTTCTAATAAAAACAACAATTCCAGCAACTAAACACTAACCAATATTGGTCCAAGAATCGAAAACTATGCTACTATTTATACAAACATTGAAAGGATGATCAAGGTTAATATACCTTGTACATTTCAAAATCTTGATACAATTAAAACTATAGCAATTCCAACAAGTAACAGTTGTCTACTAATAGCCACAAAAACCAGAGTTGTTTACTAAAATTGACATTTGTTGTTATCTAAGACTGAGCTATCTAACACAAATTGATTATCACAAGCATATGCATCATTAGTACCAAGCATATTAAAATTGACATTTGTTGTTATCTAAGACAGGGACTTAATCGATTATCACAAAAATATGCATAAGTACCAAGCATATTAACTGTAGACATGAGGAGATGAGAGGAAACTAGAAAAATGCTACTATTTATACAAACATTGAAGGATATTTGTGGGTTAATTATAGAGGCTTCTACATTTGACAATACTGGTTTTGAGAAACAAATGGAAAAAAGCAAAAAACAACAAATAAAAATCCACCAAACACACAGTTGTCCACTAACAGCCACAAAAACCAAAATTGGTCTAACAAATTGACATTTGTTGTTATCTAAGACACAGTTATCTAACACAGGGACTTAAACCGATTATCACAAAAATATGCATCAGTACCATAAATATTAACCATAGACATGAGAAGATGAGAGGAAAGGAACCTATCTAGGTTAATTTCCCTTCTACATTTGACAATATTGAAATTGAGAAACAAACAGAATGAAGCAAAGAACAACAGATAAAAATCTATCACACACACTTTACTAACAGCCACAAAAACCAGAGTTGTCCATAAAATTTACATTTGTTGTTAACTAAGAGACAGGTATCTAACACAGGGACTAAAATCGATTATCATAAAAACATGCATCAGTACCAAGCATATTAACCGTAGTCATGCGGAAGTGAAAGGAGAGATGGGTCGACTTCCTTAAGGGGTCGATCTGATGGAGCATTACAGATCTCAAACAACAACATAGATATAAAATAGAATGAGGCAAAGATGATTACCCAAAAAATCGGAGACACCGTAGACATGCATATGAACAGTAGAATACTCCAACAACAAAATATAAAGAAAACACGACAACACAAAAGAGCGAGCAAAAAACCCAACAATCTAAGTTAGTCTCTAAAGGGGAAATCCCCCGAATCAAGGAGGAGAGGAGAGATAGGTCGTCTTACCTTGTTGATTTCATGGAGAAAACCGTCGGATCCAAGACTAAGAGGCGAGAGATTTGAGCCCAAAACCCACGACGAAGCCTCATCAGGAGGAGTGCCAGAAGTAGGACAATACAAAAGGGGAGAAATTGGGGAGAAGAGAGATCAAAGGCGATGAGAGATAACCTGGGTTTGAAGAGCAAGGGAGAGTTCCTTGTCACGCCGTAGTCAAGAAAAAGAGGGATGAGAGATGAAAGAATGAAAACAATCCTAATTCATTTTCTTCTCTAAACCTAATTTAGGGAAGTTTCATAAACATTTTCATTTTTGTTTTTGGGCTCAAATGGGAACCAAGTAGCTTCCCAAGTCCATTTTCATTTTTTAATTTCCAAAAACAGTGAAAATGTTTTCAGGAAGGAAACCAAACAGGCCCTATATTTCTTTACCGTTGGAGGTCCAACGAAGTCGTCAATGAATTTTTATATTTATATGTTACTACAGTATTACTAGGTTAATATTGTATTTTTTAGCTATAGGCGGTGTCAACAAGGGAGGTGAGTGGGTGATATAGAGGCGAAAGAGGAAAATACACAGAGAATAGTCCTCCTTTATTGAAAACAAAGAAGAATTTCGCTCTTCCAATGCCACAATTGAAAGTACCGAAAGTTTATGTATAACTTGTAGTAACAAGTATGTAAGAAGCACAAAATAGTAAAAAGACAGGGGAAGTTGGTACCGTGGTTTGGTAACCATCTACATCTTGAAAACCCAAATCTCTTTCATGAAAAAAAAATAAAAATATAAAATGCAAAAAAATAATCTATCTCTAAAATTTTGAGGCAAAAACCACATGCTAAAACCATTTTGAGACTTTATTTAAATAGTCAAAAGTGCCAATTGTGGTAATCTTCAATATAGTCCATTGTCAGCAATCCATTGCTTATTTTGTTGTAACAAATAAGGCAACAAAGGTGTAGAATTTGATACAAAATAAACTCTTAATTGCATTTTGAAATCTTCCAATTAATGCAACACAATTCTGTTAGAAATCTCCATGAACTTGGACATGTTATATAGTAGAACAAAATCTCTTCTTGCAAATCAAGCAACCTATCTAAATTCAACTTTCCCAAAACCAAAAAAGTTAAATTTAACCAAATCAACCAAATTGATTGTCTTGAAATAGTTTCCATAAATACATCAATGCAACCAAAGTTTCTTAAACAACACAATTTACCTCGTGTTTGGCAAAAGTGGTTCCTGTCATTTTTTCAGTTATAAACAGTATAAAGCTCTTACATGCTACAGTAACAATAAAAAAATTACTACAGTATAAAATTCTTACATGCTACAATAAAAGTGGTTCTAACCAATAGTTCCCACCACCCTTCTAAAACTTAGGAAATAGAAAACAAAAATAAGAGCAAATTTCAACAAAACCTAATCTTAGTAAAAATATTTCTTGCAGCAAATAAAACATTAATCAACACAATAGATAAAATAATGCCATTCCAAAAATCCCAATAACAACAAAAGCAATTCAATCATAAACAATGCTTTTACATTCCAGCACATCTACCGGAAACAACCAAAAGAACAATACACATTATAAACATGAACTTTTATTATGAATTCATGCAATAATCTGAGCTGGACATCTAACGAATAAATGCACTTAAGTGATAATACTAAATGATAAATTCCAATAATCAATTAAGATGAATTGCCATTCAATAATGACAACCTAATTCTTTAAAAAACCTATTTATTTGACTCTATTTTTGAAGTCATGTTGCCATTCTATGATAGCGGCAAAGGATCCTATTACTATTGTTGTTGCAGTTGTTGGTGAGGCATGTTGAATAGGGTAGGAGGAGCCTGTTGCTGCTGCTACACTAGGGACATCTAAGGGTTCATAGAAAGCCATGCAACTATGCACTTAGATGAGAGAGACTCTCCATTTAGCTTATTTGTTGCATAAGGAGGGTATATACAAAAATTTACTAGCAACCTTGCCAAACCCAAAAAATACCTTAATATGTATATATTGTTAGACATGTATGCCCTAAAAAGTAAAATGTTGTAATATGTTTTTGGAGATATTTTATCAATAAAGAATTTATTTATTATTTATGTACCAAATATTGTCCTATTTATGTTCATGTGTGTTGAATGTATAATAAGCAAACAAAAGTCTAAAACTATCGCTTTAAACCTTTTGGAATCAAGCATATGATGGACAGATTATGCAGAAGACATGATTTTAAAGGTGATGGTCCAAATCATAAGGTCCATAATCGAGAGAATAAAGTTAGGCGCTTTATTCATGCTAAGATTGTTATGTTTTCTACATCCCTGATGGGAGATGGTTTGTCTTGGCCATTGAGTTAGACTCCGTGAGTAAAAACATTGGTATATTGTCATAAGTGATGATGTATTAGATTGGGACATAAAGTAGAATTGATTTAGATTAATAATTCCATCTGTGCAAATCAATTCACTTTAGACAATCATATGTGTTGTATCTTAGTCTTGAAATGACTAATGGGCCCGTTGTTTTGACTTATGTCTTTTGATGTACCAAATGGTGACACTCTGATTTTATGATGGTGCATATACGGGTACCTTAGAGACATAACTCTTGGTAGCATAGATATGTTATTCATAGATATGGAATCCATAGCTCCATTGGTAGAGTCAATGATATTTTCTTATATGCGTTATCCTATAATTAGAAAACTGGAGCGCTCAACCATTTGAATATATAGGTATAACCGAAAGGTACACTGTCCTTAGATGGTAAGTTTTCTAATAGTGAGATAATAGAATGCAAGATAAAAATAATCGAGAAGGTGAGATTGAATTTATCCTTAAGCCAATTATGAATATCCTATAGGGATACGATGCATTATGATATGTCATAGACACTTGGTTAATTTAGAGCTTCGTAATTTTATATAGTACAGCTCTAAGTTTTTAGTGAAGTAGCGTTAGAGTTGATAATTATAAAATGTATATCTAGGAAATTACATTTTATAATTATCGAAGCTTGAATTATATAGGTCCATCAGGTCCTCTTTGCTATCTCATAATAAATCCTGTAATAATACAGCATGCTTTTTTAATAAATTGATGACTTATGCTAAATAAATAGATTGGCTGAAATTCGATAGGATCAGATTATTCATGTTTGTTTATTGGTTGAATTAATTTTGTAAATTAATTCAAGATAAACTCGTTAAATTATTGGGAATATTTATTTTCCTTGAGATTATCCAGATATGATTGTTTTGATCAGATAACTTCTCTATTGGATTATTTGAATTAAAACTAAGGCTCTATCCAAAGAATCTCAGGTGGAAAATAAAGATTACCAAGGATCATATTATCGTAAGTTCAATGGGCCAATCTATTAGTTCAGCCTGCCGATGGAGTAAGTTCGGCAGGCTGCCTGTCGATCTAACGATAATTTGATTATGTGTTTTGGACGCGATTTTAACAGAAGTTGATCCAAATTTAAATTTTTGAAGCCTTATCTGATAATGACTAGCCTTGGGTCTGACCTTGATAAATGGGGAGGGAGTTTTCTCAATATTTAGATTAGTTGAGAAGTTAAAAGTGAGTACTATAGTGTTAGATACTCTGAAACTCCTTGAGAGCTTTTATTCATAATCACAAACCTTTGCTCTAGGTCTTTTTGATTGGTTGGAAGGAAAATCACCGGTGAAAGAGTTGTATGACGTATACCCATACACACTCAGATCGTGGATAGAGAATAGCAAATAAGACTAGTTAGTTGAGGCTCTTCTAGAACGTTCTTCTCTTCACAGATTGCAGAAGCTCTTTGGCATACAAAGGTTAGTAAGATCTAATTAATTTATGTATATAGCATGTCAAACTTGTGTTTTAGAAAATGCTCTGATTTGAAATTTTTAAAATTCTACTGCGTACTCATTTTCCAACATACATTATATTTACATGTAAATACAAAAAATTGCCAACAACTTCATCGAACTACCGGCAGCCGAGAAATACCATATTTACATATAAATACAAAGATTTATAAACAACTTTGTTGGATCATCGACAACTAAGAAATATAGTATTTGCCTATAAATACTATATTTATCTATAAATGCAAAAATTTACCAACGATTTCGTTGGACTACCGACTATTAAGAAATACAATATTTACCTATAAATATTGTATTTACATGTAAATACAAAAATTCACTGGTGGCTTCATCAGACGAATAGCTCTCAAAAAATACAATATTTACCTAAAATACAATATTTACACTGGTGATTAAGTCAGACTATTGACGACTAAGAAATGCTGTATATATATCTATAAATACTGTATTTACTTGTAATTATAAAAAAATTTACTAGTAATTTCGCCAGACCATAGGCGGTCGGAGATATAGTATTTACATATAAATATTATATTCACATATAATTATAAAAATTCACCAACTTCTTCAGACACCATTAACACAGACGATAATAATCGAAAAATACTATATTTACATAAAAATGCCACATTTTTATGATAATATAAAAATTTACCAAAAAAACCAAAAAATAACAAGACAACAAAGTGTCTAGAAAGTAAAATTTCATAAAAACAAACCAAATTCCAAAAATGAGAGATTCAACCATAAAAAAATAACTTCTCCTTTTTTGTCATTTTTCTCACCATCCAAATAGAACAAAAACCACCCAAAATCAGAAAATCAACCACCAAAAACACATTAAAAAACTCATCAAAACAAAAAGCTAGTAAACTCGTCAAATATTCGTTGCAATATCATCGTACCACCCCTAATGGAGCTTGGAGCTTACAGCTCGTCCTCACCACCAAATCTCTATTGAACGATGACAAAGAGGACAATCTCACATGACTTCAAAGTTCAAAAAAATCCAATTGTGAGCACAATGTGATCTCCAGCAGAGGTGGCGGTGATCTAGTGCATCATTTTGGCATCTGGGACACGATTTATGATGGTAAAGTCAGATTTGATGGAGAAGATGTCAACGGCTTTAGCTCTAGCTTCTCCTTAATCGTGATAGAGCAATGACGATGACTGCATCTACTCAATTATGACTTAGCATGGTTGGCAACAGTGATGGCTTTGACTCTATTTGGTTGAAGATGATGGCGACAGCTTGACATCGGAGGCTTCAGTGTAAGAATAAGGGGTGTTTTGGGTTTTTTTAATTTCTTTTAAATGAGTTTTTAAAATCAATCTGCTATTTATTTGATATTTTCAAAACACCTGACATTATTGACTAAGAGTTGAATCAAATCTGCTATTTGCTACAATTTTTCTAAATTGTTCTTTATTTTCATACTATCAAAAAATGAAAAGTATTTAAGGGGTTTGGTGACATACCATCGGAGGATGGCCTAGCCCCTTTTTCTTAGACTTTCACCATCACTGTAGTAGGCATGTTTGAGCCTCAATTTCTCTTTGCTAACCTTGAATCAATGATGAAGAAATCGCAACAGCTTTAAAGTTCTTCTTTTTTGTGTTCTTTGACAAACTAATTTCAGATGAAATCCTTAAATGTCAAAATAGGGTAAAATGAAAAGGAGAGAAACTAAAAAACTAATTCGTCCATGATGGGGACATTTAGGTAATTTTGCTTTAAAAAATACACTTGATGCGCATGTGACTCTTTCTGTTAGGTTTTGGTCGTATTGATGGAAGTTTATCAATTGCTAAGGTTTAAGTATTCAGGGTTGTTTTGTCAAAATTAAAAAAAGGAAGCAAAGTGTTACCTACAAAGAAGTTAAGCGACTACGGGTGCAGATTACTAGAAAAAAGTTTATCCTATAAGCTTTTCAAAATTTAACTTTATTGCAATTAAGAACCAAGAAATATGACCTTCATGGACATCAATGCACATGCATACCTTCCTAGTGCGGTGTATCTTTGACACATATATAATAACAAGGCATTTTTATCTTGATGCCTCAAGAATAGAGAAATGACAAAATGTTTCTTTTTGAAGATTTCTTTTAATATTTCTCCATCTGTTAGCATATAGTTTGTCGAATTCGATTTGATTCCCACATATCTGAAAGAGATTCGCATGTTGAAGAAAGCTCACATGTTTCAATTACACGGGATCACACCATCAAGGGAGTGGAGAAAGTGGTGGGACCTATGGGCTGCAAGACGCACTAGAAGAGGTGTTTTCTACACATGCACGTGCGCAATTGGTTCAGTAGGACCGCATGGATGATCGAGGTGGGGCCCACGATTACACGGGGCCTTTCTGATCACTCACCTTCATCTACATATGTTATGAAAGCATTCATCTTGGCGGTCCACTAGCTTGATCAAACATCTGTAATAACTTTTCATATGTGATTTTTTTTAACTCTTTTTTTTTCTTTTTTTTTCTTTCTTTCTATTTTCTCCTATTTTCTTTTTTTTTTCTTTTTCTTATCCTTTTTTAATACATATTTATTTTTTCCTACTCAAATTGTTTTTTTTCGTTAACAAGCTTAACACGTGTTCGTTTGGTAAATGGATTCGAATTAATGATTTGATTTGAGTTAGTATGATTTGAATTAGGATTTGAGTTAGTGATTTGAATTGTTATCTGAATTGGCATTTGGATGTACATTAAGTTTTAATCTTAGTATGGAATAAAATTAGAATATATGTTTGGAAAGATAGTGAAAATAGTTTTTGATTTATAAATAAATCTAATAAAATCTTAATGTTAATGATCTTAAAAAATATGCAATATGGATCTTAATTTATTCATCTCTTCACTATGAACATAATGAAAAAAATCATCTCAATTGCATATCAAATGAAGAGGTTATGATTTTTTTTCCTCAAATATAGGAGAGAGAATTTTAGTTTTCACTATGAACATAATGAAAAAAATCATCTCAATTGCATATCAAATGAAGAGGTTATGATTTTTTTTCCTCAAATATAGGAGAGAGAATTTTAGTTTTTATTGTAGTAGAGATATCTAAGTATCAAAAGTTTAAGGGGAGTCAAAACTCTAAAAAGTTGAATTCTTGATACTCAAACGATTTAGATTTTTAAAAAATAAACACATATCTAAAAAATTTTGATACTTAAATTTAAATTTAAATTTATTGAATATAAAAAATACTCCAAACAAACAACCCGTAGTTTGAGCACTGAGATTCACCATTTCAATGACAATTTTGGCCCCAAAAAAAAAAAAAAAAAATTGGAGGCACAGAAAAGGCGGGAGAATAAGAGTTCGCCCAAAAGTCAAAATAGACTGCTTTTTTATTACACGAGCTTTTCCGGTTCCATTTTTCCGGCCGACCACCACACACGAGCGTCCCAAACCTCCGAGACTGCGACAGGACTTCACAAACAAAAACCCCTCATTTCTTTCTGTCTCTCGTTTCGAAACAATGGAGAGAATTCACGTGACCCTTCGTGCTCGCCCTCTTTCGGCAGAGGACGCCGACTCCAGTCCATGGCGTATCTGCGCCAACTCCATTTTCATCCCCAACCAGTCCTCCAAGTTTGAATTTGGTACTTTCTTGTCTCTCTGATTCTGTTTTCTTTTTGTTACTGTCATTTTTTTTAAATTTTCCTTTTTTTGTTCAGATCGTATATTCTGCGAAGAATCTAAGACCAAAGAGGTTTACGAAGCTCGCACTAAAGAAATCGTCGCCGCAGCAGTTCGTGGTTTCAATGGTACAGTTCCGAAATGAACTATTAAAGACCTAATTTCATTTTTTTTTTTGTGAAATTTCAAGTTTAAGTTGTTTGTCTTCATTTTTGGGTGCTTTAGAAACACTAATGTGGAGTGTCCTTTGAGTTAATTGCAGGTACTGTTTTTGCTTATGGGCAGACAAACAGTGGGAAGACTTACACAATGAGAGGCTCAGCTACGGAGCCCGGGGTAATTCCTCTTGCAGTCCGCGATTTGTTCGACATAATTCATCAGGTACTGGTTTCGATTTGGGTTTTATTATTAATTTTTTTTTTGGTAGACCAAAACTTTGCAAATAAAATGATGAAACTATTTTGTTTGGTAATTTTGCATTTGACACTTTATGGTTATTTTTGAGAAGCAAGATGTTTTAAGCTTTTAGCTTTTGCTAACGTGGAAGTAGTTGTTATTCTCAAAAAAAAAAAAAAAAAAAAAAAGAAAAAACAAAAGGTGGAAGTAGTTGCTTCTTTCCAAGGACAACAATCTGATATGGGACGTTTGTATGCTCATCTTCATTATTTCAAAAATTGTTCATATTTGTTCAATGGATTGAAGTTGAAACTTGTTTTTTGACCTGCATATTCACATGGTTGGTTTAAGATTCAAAGAAATTCTTGTGCCTTAAGGAAGCTTGGTGTTTCCTTTGTTCTCCTTTCTTAGCAATGTGCTTGGTCCTCAAACTTGTTTAGTTCCTTACGACATTTGATTAAATATACGCCAATGAAGCACTTGTGAGCATTGGATTATGTAAAAAGAAAGTAAAATTGAAGTTGTTGCCAAAAGTTTTTGTTGTGGTTGAACTTTATGTTGTAGCTTTTTTTATGTGTGTCTTAGAATGTTGATCGGGAATTTCTTCTGCGAATGTCCTATATGGAGATATATAATGAGGAAATAAATGATTTATTGGCTCCCGAGCATCGAAAACTGCAGATTCATGAAAGTATAGAGGTACCTCTTTTTCTCTTTCTTTTTTTTTTCGCCCCCAATATACCGTGCAAAGTCTAAACTGTTGTAATTGTTTGTAACTACTTAATGGAGTATTATGTGTCTTCGTATTTGCAGAGAGGAATCTATGTTGCTGGGTTGCGAGAAGAAATTGTTGCCTCTCCTGAGCAAGTCCTTAGTCTCATGGAGTTTGGAGAATGTGATTTCCCTTGTTGCCATACCTTGCATTTTCTATAGAAAGCATTATTTGATACGATATCACTCTTTTCACATCTTTAAATGCTGCTCGCTTGGCTTAGAATCTGTTTTTACCATGTTTTAGGTAGATTGTGAGCAAAGTTAAAAAGAACTTGAACACAAAAGTTATTTTAGTGATTGACACTTACACTCTTCATTTCTAAGCGTATTCTCTCTATGCACTTGGAAACTTATAGTGTGAGATATCTTTTACCCTTATGTGCATAAGCACACAACATAATCATCCCTTTAAAATGGTATTCCATTTTTTTTTGGTTTGATATGAACCTAGTTGTTAAATTAACTGTTATAGTTGAGTTGTTTTGTCCTTCAAAATTTCAGCTCATCGGCATATTGGAGAGACAAACATGAACGTCCACAGTAGTAGGTCCCATACTATTTTCCGAATGGTAAGGCATTTATTCTTACATTTGTTGATCTATGGCATATTATCTCTTTTCATCAATCCATTCCATGACATTTTTTCGTTAGATAATTGAGAGTCGAGATAAAACTGAAGATGAAGATATTGGTAGTTCTTGTGATGCCGTACGTGTTTCAGTGTTGGTACGTCAGTTTAGAGAGAATTAATCTTCTTCTTCCCCCCTCACTTCTTCTATTTGGATTGGATACTTGTGTTCCTTTTGCAATTTGAATGAGTGAATTTATTTTGATTTATTTTATTTTTAGTATTTACTTTTTGTTATTGAATGTTCTTTCTTGTTTCTAGAATTTGGTTGACCTTGCTGGTTCAGAACGTGCTGCAAAAACTGGTGCAGAAGGTGTTAGACTCAAAGAGGGTTCCCACATTAACAAAAGCTTGATGACATTGGGAACAGTCATTAAAAAGTTAAGTGAAGGTGCTGAGAGTCATGGGTATGTTCTGCAGCTGTTAATAAGGCATCATACTAGTGGTCAAAAGAGTGAAATATTGGTGTTAATACTTTGAGATGAAACTGACGTTATTTGTTATTCTATGCAGGGGTCATGTTCCGTATCGAGACAGCAAGCTTACACGCATTTTACAACCTGCTCTTGGTGGAAATGCAAATACGGCTATAATATGCAATATCACTCTTGCACTGGTATTGTTGTACTACTGCAATGCTTGATTGATTCAAAAAGCATTCTAGTATGCTCTGGTTTCTGTGTGGTCTCATTCATAGTATTTACATTTGATACATTGCCTTTATAATAATATCTGTACATATTGTTTTATTCTTGCAATTTTGGCCGTTAACTTTATGGAGGCTTCAAATACAAGAAAATTTGGAGAAGAGCAATATGATTTGATGCCGGAGGCTTAGATTGATCATATCAGCTGAACAATCAGCCATACTTTTGTTATTTTGAACTCTGAAAATTGGTTTCACATTGTGCATTTTTATGTTGTCCTTACTCAGAGTGTATAGCCTTTCCCTTCATTTTTGTCAAATAGTTGAGCTGGGCTGTGGAATAGTGTTCTTAGTTCATAGATGTAGACTTCGTTTGTGAATATGATATCCTTGGTTATAGAAAAACTATCTTACCAATGAACTCAGATCATTTGTTTTCAGATTGGTGAGATATTTGTGACTTTTAGTTGGGCTCTAAATCTCTCTTTTGCCTCTCCTCCCCAGTTTTCTTCCTTGATTTGGAAGTTTGCATTTTTGTTTTAAAGATTTAATGCATTTTTGTTATAAAGATTTAATTTCAATCCTAAATGGAAAATATATATCTTGATTGCTTGATGTTAATACTTCATAAAGATGCCAAGTAGACATAAATACTGGATTTCATGGTTTTGATAGAGTCCTCAAACTAATGGAGAAACTAAGTTGGGGTGACAGGTACAGTATATGCTTCATTCCAACTTGTGGTGTTAAAATCAGTTACTGGCGCAATTTTCAACAGCAGTTTCTACTTTCTATGAATGGTCTCGTTAATTTGTCTCTGATTTGGGTGCAATCAAAGTTTTTTAGTGTCTTTGTTAGTTTTCTTTTTTCCTCTTTATTTAATAGCAGATTTGTTTGGATGGCAGATTCATGCAGATGAGACAAAAAGCAGTCTACAATTTGCAAGTAGAGCTTTACGCGTTAAAAACTGTGCTCATGTCAACGAGGTTATGCTTCATTTTACCTTCTTTCCATTGTTTTTCTGTTTTTCTTTTGTAAATACACTGTTCTTTCTGAGATAATAAATACCTACTATTGGCATTTAGGCCAAACCATTTTTTCATTGCTTGTGTTTCTTTTATGAATTGCAACCAATTTCTTTTCTTTATGGCAGATTTTAACAGATGCTGCTTTGTTAAAGAGACAAAAGAAGGAGATTGAGGAGCTTCGAGCCAAATTACAGGTTGGTCTCATATTTATATTACACGTAGTAATTTATTCAAACTAACAAGGGTTTGAAAGGATGCATCTGAAATAGAATTGTTTAATTTATGTCCGTTCCAGGGTTCTCATTCAGAACATTGGGAAGAGGAGATCCTGAATTTGCGAAATACATTATTACAGGTTTTAAACAGTCGTTCAAGGTTGACTCTAATATAAATAACGGAGCACGATTTTGAATTACTACTGTTTACCCTGTAGACTGAGCTGGAGAGAGAGCGCATAGCCTTGGAATTGGAGGAGGAAAGAAAAGCCCAAGCTGAATGGGAGAAGATGGTGCAGAAGCAGGCCAAGAAAATTGAGAATTTGAGTTCAATTGTTTTGTGTTCAAATAGGGATGAAAATCGAGATCGTGTCAGAAAGGTTTGTGTTAGGAAAAGCATTAGTTAAACATCGTGTCGATTTTTTTTTTTTTAATTTTCTCTGAAACAACGACATATTATAAATTGTATTAAATTAAGTTTTGAATATTGTGAGCGGCAATAGTACTTTTTTTAAAGTACTATATTATTTCAATGGTTGAATAAAAAGGCAATAGTCTCATGCATGTGGCTCATTCAATTGTTGTACGATATAGTAATGGCTTTCCTTCTAGAAATACTTGATTCTGTCTTGTTGATATAGCTTCTAAGTTATGATTAGCACTCTTGCGTGAGGGGCCGTTAGTATAAACGGGAGAATCATTGGACAGCTGAGACATGGTCTGGTTCGTGTATGGTTTTGGGAATTTGGGGAATAACCTTTGGGAGAGCTGGCAGATCTCTCGAATATCTGTGCAGTGTTTCTTGGTTCATTGTTTGAATTTGACAATTTCATCTGTAATTATCATATCATGTGCTTACGGAAATAAAATGGAAAATTATCTTCATGCTTCTTTACTTTTCCTCATCAAACGACTTTTACGTTGCAACTTACTGGTGAAGTTAACTCATGCCCCAAGAGACTTCCCACGTATTAAAGTGGCAATATATACTGAGGTTCCTTAGATCTTTTTAATTTTCATTTTTCATTTTTCCTCTTCTTCCTCTACTGTTGCTATTGCCTGGTATCGTTACTGATATCTTCCTATTAATGTTGATCTTCAACCATTGAGAAATGTATTTGCTCTTTTTGTACTCGAATTTGTGTATTCCTACTAGCCTTTTCCCTGTTCTCCTGCTCTCTCTTCATTTCTCCCTCTTAAAAGTATTCCTGTTCACTGTTGCAGGACAAGAGGCGGGATACATGGTGTGCCAGTAATCTCTCGCGGGAGATTCTTGGAGAGGTAATACTTTCATTCATTAAACTGCAGATTTGAATTATTTAATTAAAGAAATTCAAGTGGCCATGATATGGATGCTGATATATTTAAATGGGCATTCAAACAAAGTTTTGTGTTCTCTAGAGCGTTTCAGGCCACTGTGACAGTTTGGTTTTTTGTATATTTTATCTTGTCTAGTTCTGATTTCACTGAAACAGTCTGAAGAAAAAGTATAACGGAAGGGAGATACGGAAGAAAAGGATTAATGGAAACAGAAATAAGAAACGCAGAAATTTGTCCAAACGTGGAGTATTTCACAATCTCAACAATGCAACAGTTGTAGCATATATAAATATATTTCTAATTTCTGTTCATGCATTTTTCAGGTATATTCCACCATGCAATCAGAAGCTTCTGCTATAAAACCCACGAGTACAAAGCGTGATGTGGGGCCTCTTCTTCCTTTTGAAGAACTCATGAGCGGCATTCCTGAGGAAGAATCCTACAAACAGGATGAAGATTGTAACAGTAATGCATCTGAGGACTATAAACTTCCTGATCCATGTGCTCTATTGCATGTAACAAACAGGAGAAAACTGCCGCACAAAAAGAAAAGCATATCCACTGTTTGTAACCTTGCCCTTTCCTGTACTTTTTGTCCTTTTTTTTTTTTCAAATTTTATTTTCTTTTATTAAGTTTTGGCAATCCGCAACCTTTCATTTTTGCAAGTTTTGTTTCTGGCAGGACAATGAATTGGCAGATATCCAAGTAGAATATGAAGATTTGCTTATGAGATTTGAGACACAGGTTGTCATTTTTTCTGAATTCCCATTTTGATATGGAATTTGATAGGTGTGATCTCCGTTTTGATTTGTGTTTTGCATGCAGAGAATTGAGAATGAGATAAAAATTGATTGCTTGACAAGAAAGCTTGCAGAGGTTGATTTATTATCCGGTGCTAATAACGAATGTTCAGCATGTTGTGTCAATAAATTTACAATTAATGGGGATGAGAATGTTAATTCAAAAGAGTTGGAGGCCATTCAAGTGATAAACAGTCTTAAAGAACAGGTTTCTGCTTTTTTTCCCTTTTTTCTACATATTTTGTGTTTGTTTTCTTTTTATTATCTCATCGACCAATTGCAATATGTAGCTAAAACCGTTTTAAGATTCCTTTTCTTTTTTTACTTTAATATTTGCCATCTTTATGTGTCTTCAATCTTGCAGATTAACATGTTGGAACTGGAGAAGGCTTCAAGCCAGCCAAATCTGGCTAGTGTTGTTGAGCTGGCAACAAAGCAAAACGTGTGTGCCCAAGAGAAATTTGAAGAGGTAAGGTTCAATTTCATTATTGACTTTATTTGATGGGCTGGATATGTTTCTCATTTAAAATAGGACAAATAATTGAAAGTTTTATGAGCTAAACCTCAGTTTCTTATTTCTCTAGAAGCTAATTTCTTTCTTTTTTAATTCACATCACCAATCAGAGTTCTTTCGCATGTTGTGGTGATTTTCTATGATCGTTTTGTATTCGTTTATACGTTGCGTATTGTCCTTTCCACCATAATAGGAATACGAATATCAGTCGTGCTCTCTCTCTCTCTCTCTCTCTCTCTCTCTCAAAACTTAAAAGTGAGATTCAATGCATGTGATGTCAGTATCTATTATCAATCCAGGATGGTTGCCAAATTCAGTTCCTATCAACTAACAAAATAGACTCTTAGGATTTACCAAAGCAAATTCAATTTGATGGTCACTTGATTGATAAACGATTGGTAATATGGCCCAGTTTGCCAACATTTCAGATAGCCGGTGGATTGGGTCCTCGCATCAATTTTTTATTTTTTAATTTTTTTCCCCGAAAGGAAGAATTTGAAGGTGCAGTTTTAATTTATCATCTGATTTGTTACATATTTAAGATTCTTATTTCCTCTCTTTTTGTTCAAGAAAGATTTCTCAACAACATCTCTTGTAGGATTAAAAGGAAAATGTAGATGTCACATCTTTTGTGTATGAGTTTATTTTTGGTTGGAATTTTCTCTGATTACATTATATTTTCCTTGTAGAGTTTGTGTGTCAATCCTAGCAATTTAGTTTCTTGAGGTTTCAGTGTGAGTACACTTGTATAATGTTAGGAATTTAATGGATAGAATTCCCCTTGCAACACTGGCTTACAAGGGGAGGGGACCCAAGGGCTTGTAAACTCACTGATCATCTTATAATTATTCAAGTGCGTCTTTTTAGTATCCAACGCATTCTTTTCAGAGAGATCTGTCTTGCCCTTTCCACTTATTGTCTTATGTTAAAGTTCAGATTTATTTTCCCATCTTATTTATGTGTGGTTTTCAAATGTATTTTCTTAAATTTGTTTTTAGTTCCATGAAAAGCTTCTGAATGCATTTGAGGAGGCTAGGGTGGCTCTTGAACGACTAACTTCCAATGTAAAAGATAGAGAATGCCTCCTTTAAAAACTATCAATGAAGCATGATCGTTTCTTGGTTCCTCTTTACATGTTCGGAAGAAATTTTCTAAGTTTTTCACAAGATATTATTCTTTCTCTTTGCAATTGGTAAAGTACAGTTGTTGCTTTTTCAAGCCTCACTGGCTAACCTATGACCATTTCTTCTTGGAGGAGAACTCTGCTTTCATGAACAAGCTCTTAAGTGAAGTCCAAAATGTGATTTTGGAAGTTCAGGGCTCAAAAGTGGTAGTTAAGAGTGTCACTTCAATTTTGGATGAAGTCCCCAAGACCTTTTCTGCCCTTTTTGAGACATTCCTTGTGAGTACTCTTGAAACATCCTGTAATGATTCTTCCACGTAGTACTTACTGCTGTTTAGGTGCCTTGAGCTGTTAACTTTTCTTCCTTTCATTTTATTTTCTGAAGTTTATGTCAACTGTTCTATCTTCTAATTGCCTTATGGTTGAAAGCTATTTTTTGTAATACAGGATTTTAAGACTTTGTTCCGTGCAAGTAATCTTGAAGAAAATTCAATTATTAGTAACCATAAGAAGCTACACTCTTGCTTGATGCAGAAAGTTTCTAATCTTGAGAATGAGAAGGTGTGATCATGTACAATGTCTTATAGAAGGTTAAGATCACTCTGTCGCCATATTGAAAAGGATTCTTACTATTTGGCTACAGTGTCTTTTGCATGGGCAGTCAGTTGATCTCCAGAACCAAATTGAAGAACTAAAATTACAAGCTCAAAATTCTGAGAAGTCTTTGAGAGTAAGTTACGTATGTACTACATGCGTGTTACTGCTAAACATGTCTATTTCAAGTCATGGTCTTTTCTGACTGCATGTTTGATATTATTTCAGACACTTTTGGAACAACAAGAATTAGAAAAGGAAGAATACCTCTCTTATATTCAAAACCTTGAAAGTGAAATATCAAGTTTTTCATCATGTACCTTGGCAAAGGAGAAGGAAACATTGAGAAAAGATCTTGAGAAGACAAAAATGAAGCTGAAAGATACGGAGTTTAAGCTTAAGAATGCAATGCAGGAGAAAACCAAACTTGAGGTTTGATATTGTATACCTGGACAATCATCTTATTTAATCCCCATAATCATCTTCAACTAATTATCTTCACGCTCTTAGGGTGAGAAAGCATTTGCAGAACGAGAAATAAAACGCTTGCATGGTCAGAATTCTCTTCTTGAACGTGATTTTAACAGGCGTGAGTCATTTGCCGGTAGAAGGCACGATTCAGTGCTAGACAAGAGTTCAAAGATGTGTGATCCGATTTTGAAAAAGTCAAAAGCACTAACTGGCTCTTTTGATCAGACACTGCAGGTAACTAAAGTGGGATATTTATGGTATAATATCTTTGGTGTTTGGAGTTTTTTCGCTTCTTAGTTAGGAGACACATACACACAAAATTGACTATTAGATTTAATGTTACTATCTTTCCAATTTATTAGTGTAAAATTGAACTTCCTTTTAGGAATCTATTTGCCATCCTTTTATGATCTGAAGCTAATTTACCTGGCTCAAGCTTAAAAATAAGATAAACTTGGTCGAACTATTGTCCGTCAGAATTATAGCCACTTTTTTCTACTTCCTGCTCATAATTTTTGTAATTGCTTTAAGGAGGAATACAAAAAGATGGAAGTTCATGCATTTGAAATGGAAACAAGGGTTGCTTCTCTAGAAGAGGAGTTATCAGCTTTACATCGGGAAAAAGAAGAGATTTTGTCTAGAAGTGAATATTTGGCTTCTGAATTCGATGTTCTGTCCGAAAAGTTGAATATTTCAAACTCCGATCTGAATTTGTTACAGGAAGAAGTTTCAGCCCTTGTAAGGCATTCTCTTTGTTGTTTAAAATTTCAAGTTCTTTCCTTTACATTAAGAGCATGAGGGGTAAAATTAGATTTTATATATTTTATACATGGAAATTTTGCACACTTAATTATCTTTCTCTGTTCAGAGGCAGAGGTTGGAAGACTCTAAATTGGAACAACAACAAATGGAGAGCTCCATGAAAATGTTGGTAGAAGAGAAGGAAGAACTGTCAATGGTGCGCTATTTTTGGGTTGAATTGTGGTATATTATCAGTGAATCTCAGTCTCTTGCGTCTTTTAGTGTCTGGAAATTGCTCATCTGTTGATATTTGGTTTCGCAGCAACTTTCAAATTCTCTTTTGGAAATGGAGGAGGTAAAGGTCATATGGGCAGCAAAAGAGAGGGCTTCTGTTCAAGCCATAGAAGACAAAGCAAGGTTATATAATGCAGAGATTGTATCTTTATCAAAAGAATTGTCCGAGGTGAGATTTATATTTAATTTATTAACTGATAACTAATCTTTTACTTTTCTTATTTTCTATATTGTTTTTGTTGCTATTATGTTTTCATTTTTACTATTGGTTTATTATCAATATATATATATATATATTTATATACATACACTGTCTGCCATGATTTTGGTATTAGTGGCGAAGAATTTGAGTTCAAATATTCAAATTGGCAAAGAAGGCTGAATACCTATTTCTCTCCCCCCATGTTTAATATGCCCTAAAATGCATTTTCTTCTTCCACCTCTCTGTGGTCCTTATTTTTTTCCGTTTATTTCTTACGAAAGTTATATCTCCACATCCAGCCTTTCGTCTAAATGACAAATCAGCTAGTCCTATTTTGTGTGGCTGTTGCTGTTTGTCTACTAAGCTTTGGAATAGAATGCGTGAAGTTCACATAGAATTTTTTTATCATGCACGTTTTTGATTCATGGTTAATCTGATTTATTTTTTTGTTCCGATATCATTTATCATCATCTTACTTTGTAAGGTGAGAAATGAATTGGAATCTCGCAGACAAGAATGTGAAATGCTAAGGGACAGATTGACATGCTCCGAGGCCGAGATGGGAAAGGAGAAGAGCAGGTTTGGTCTTACACCTAGTTTTTGGTCCTTTTTTGTGTTTATGAGATCTGGGCACTTCATTGAAAGTACAATAAACGAAAAATACAAGGAAATGAGGATCAAATCCTGTTAACAAAATCAAGACCAGAACAAGGAAAAAGAACTAACAACAAAATATCCTTCCAACTAAAAAAGAAGTATCTATAAATTCCTTGGAGGTTAAAACCCAAACAGAAGGCAAAGAATTTCACTCATAAGAAGGCACACTTACTCATCATCTCATCCTCAACAAAATAACATAAAACAGAGCCAAATCTACACCCTTGCGCAACAGAGTAGCCAACTTATAAATACCAATACCAATGGATTTTCAAGCCATCTTAGCAAAACCAAAGAGTTTTCCACCAAGATAGAAAATCATTTTTGAGGGTGCCCACAGGGAATCTACTTCCCTCGTATAAACTATTTCATAGAAATCTGGCTTCAAGAATACATGGATAATGTTATTCTCATTTTAGTTCTCCAACAATGAACAAAGAAAAGGACACAAGACAGATGCAATCTTCTTTATTGCACGGAAGTGTGCCAAGCTATACCTTTAATGGATCATATCGAAGTTTTAAGATTTTGTATCCTTCCTTCATGGCTGGATTGGCCTAGAAACTAGTTTTTGAATCAGTTGCAATTGTAAAAAGCCAAATCTTAATGTGTCACTTTAATTAGGTTTTTTTTTTTGGTGGAATCTTTAATTTGGTTGCAGCCTGAATAAGCTTTTGGCAATCAATCAACGGACAAATGATTCAGGTCTAGATGATATAGAGATTAAACAATCCCAAGAGGTGAGTTATTTGCTTTGCTTGTATTGGATGGCTAAGACATCTGCAACTACCTTAAAAAATGTGAATCAATTTATTTTATATTTTTAACTTTTTGGTTTTTTTCTCAAATTCAAAGATTGTTGGCTTGGGTAATTATGATTCTTGACAGAAAGTGGATATGCTCCAGAAGAATCTAAGTTATTTGAAAAAGGAAAGAGAAGATTTATTAACTCAAATTAGAGAGTTGCAAACAAGAACAGATATTTTGAATGATTTCCAGGTTTTTGTTTTTCTCTCCTTTTGCGTTGCAAGACTAGTTCTCTTAAAAAGCTTTTATTGATTGAACAACTTGGATTAAGTCTAGAAAATTTATGGCATCTTATTCAACCAGTCGTTTAAACCCTATACTGGCAGTGTCTTAAAGATCAACTTGTTAATATAACGGAAGAAAGAGATAAACTAACAATGCAGCTCCAAAAGCAGCAAACCAATGCAGTGGAAATGGAGTTTTTGAATAAGAGATGCAATGACAAGGCAGGTCAACAAACTTGTTCTTCTTGGCTTCTCAATCCTCTGAAACTTTCTAATATTATTTAAGTTTAATTCCAGTTGGCTGAGGCAAAATTCCATATTGAAGAGCTGACAAGGAGAATTTCCAACATGCACGAAGTAAGTCCCTTGCTAAGTTTCTCAAGGAGAAAAAATCGACAAGTACTTTGCTCAAAACTGGCAAATGAATTAGTACCTTGCTGAGATTTAACCAGTTCTAAATCATAAAAATTTCTTAATATTGTTGTCTTTCATGTTAGATATATCTAAGACCATGTCATAATGAAACTAAACTGTTTTTCAACAAACTGGTTGACACGATTAACAATTAGGTTGTGTTTGACTTGTATGAATTCCTCTTGCCATGAGATTCATTTCTATTTAGTCTATAAATCCACTTGCCTCCCCTTGGTTTCAAATCCACCCAACTATTGCGTGTTTTGTGGTCTGAAGTCTTGGTATTTATTACTTTCACCTTGTATGCGTAAACAGGATCAAGTGAACAACAACAAAGAAATGGCAAAACATAGAATGAGGCTCAGATGGACACAAGCAAAGTTA
This sequence comes from Artocarpus hirsutus, assembly GCA_946598075.1. NCBI lineage: Eukaryota > Viridiplantae > Streptophyta > Magnoliopsida > Rosales > Moraceae > Artocarpus > Artocarpus hirsutus. Next base: position 39,528 of record CAMOHE010050463.1, on the reverse strand, counting down.
GACGCCTTCCGTAGTCGACTCAGGGAGAAGGTCAAGGAGTCTGATCATATGAACAAGAAGTATGAGGAGGCTGCTGGGAAGTTGAAGGAACAATTGGCTTCGAAGGGAATAGAGGTCCTTGACCTCAAGAAACAACTTCTTGCTGCAAAGGGCCAATGAGGAAAATCCCATTCTTTGTGGGCTGTTGAATACTTGCACGCTAGTTAAAACTTTTGCAGATTCTTTTAAATGACCAACTGTAACTAGTATTCTAATGGAATTTAAGTTGTGGAGAACAAAGGAAGCTTTGGTCCCTTTTTTTTTTTTTTTTTGTGAACTGTTGACAAAATAGAGTAATGAGTAGCTGAGCTACATTGCAGAATCTCTTTTTGATTGCTTTTAAGAAACATTTGGTGCTTCATTATGTAAGACATTACAGGGATTTGTTGGAATATATTATTTTGACGGTTTTATTTTGTTCAATTGGTTTAGTTGAACTTGTCTAATAAGATGAAGCTCAAATTTAGTTTTTTTAACATTTTAGAAGCCAACTTTATGAATCATGATTTTCAAGGGGACAAATTCTAAAAATTTAACATTTACTTGTCGCATTGTAACGTCTTGCTCTTGAATTTTTATTTGTATCATCTGTTGTCCGACTTCTTAATTTGTACCCGATTGAGTTCTAAAAATAAATTTATCAGCTTCTGCAAAAATCATACATTTTAAATGGGATGTTTTGTCACCGGTAGTTTGTTTGGGCTAGCCATTTTGCCCTTTGTTATGATCCCATATCAACTAAGTATGGGATTGGTTGGTGATTTATAAATTTATGGGTTCTCTCCTTACAAGGGGGTTTTTAGGGGTGAGTTTTATCCATAGGTTTGTAAGCAATTGGTATGGACCTAGTATGGGTTGGTTTTTATCAATTAGTTGTGTATGATCTCACATCAACCAAGTATGAGATTTGGTGGTTTATAAATTTATGAGCTTCCTCACATTACTATCTAAATATTCTTGATTTAGATGTCAGTTTTTGGTCAACACGTAAACTTCCAATCTTTTTTTCAATATATGTTGTTACCTTTATCAAAGAATTCCCAATAAATATTGGACATCAAAGATTCAATTATTGGTTTTCTAAAATAATTTTCGATAAAATATGTGTAAATGTGGTAAAAGTACGGAACTGTATAACCAAAATTTACATAAAACTTTTGTAATACAACACTATAGAGTATATTAAGTTAATGCTTAATAACTTTAAATATAATTCATGTTAACTCGATTAAAGCGATAAGATCGGAAATCGTTTAAGGGAATTGTTCTCTACATAAAACCACCATCTTTCTCGCTTAGTCCTTGGCACTGAATGGATGAACATGTGGGCATAAAAGGGAATTGGGGTTTCTAAGATCACTTTACTAACTTTTAGTCTCCCACTAATCTCACTACATGAACAAGTGGGACTAGGGATGGAAGAACACTTATTCTCTTTTTCTTTCTTTACACGCTTATTACTAGGAAACTTGGTAGAGTTTTTATAGTCTCACAAAGACTCTTGATTATACGTAGAATGAATAGAGTAACTCTTTATTTATAGACAATAAGAGACACAATTAATTCTTGAAGTTTCTTTAACTTAAATTAAATATAACATATTTAATTAAAATAAAGAGTTAACTTTCTCTTTTAATTATTTGTTTGTGATACCACACAGAGAATCTCTCTGTGCTTGTGGTGCCAATTAGCTTCCAGAAGGGGAAGGCATACTGCTTGTTTTCTAATCTGGTTTGTTTCTATAATTTAAATTTTTAATTTTAAATAAATCACATTAATCAAAAATAGAAACTTCTGGAAATGGAAAACTTGGTGAGCAAGCCTTGGACTACACAAGAAACCTTTCCTTGTGCTTGTTACATGCCACACACCCATTGTGTCTTTCAAAAACTTTAAAGTGTATTATTAAAATTATAGATTTAATTACTCATATTTTAGTGCTATCCATTTGATATAGTTGTTGCGTATAAATTGATCCTATATAAATGATTCATAATTAGAGCTAAGTATAATCCATTAACCTCTATAATTACATCTTTATTCTTAAGTATTATTGAATCACTAATGAACAATAAATTGATGAACTTAATCACGGATTTGAGTGCTCATATCATTTAAGACCCGAATCAATATTCTAGAGAATTATTTATCCACTTTTCATTAAAAAGGAATGGATTCTATCTTATAATATTAGCATTATGCCTACATACTTTATTATGCCTCCAAAATACGAGGGATAAGATTAGATTATTGAGTCCATACGAAGTAAAAGAAAAGATATAATTCCATAAATAAGAGTATACTAATAACTCAGGATCAAAATTATCTTGTATATGACCATCGATCAATGTGATTAGAACTTGCTATATTCTGAGAAATTATTTAGCTTTTCATATCATATCATGCCCAGTTCTTACGTAATATCATTATGTATAGTGCACTCATTTAATAACTCACTATATTAACGGTTCGGATAAAACTATTCCATTCTCAGTGGAAATAACTTGTACTAGTATCTTAATTAAAGATTTTATACTTCAATTGAATAATTAATTATATTAATTAGTTATATATTACTGACTATTTTAATTATCATTTTTAAATGTTATTCTCATGTATATAACATTTATATACAATATTTATAATCACATAGATAATTATAAAATTTTAATGATATTAATAAAGCATTCAAAATACATGCACACAAATATAATGAAAAAATTACTTTATTTACTTATAAATATGTCATTTACAAAAACATTAGATACTTTAAGGGCATTTATCCTAATAATCTCCTATTTGCCCTTAAGCAAATGGGACATGTTTTTAACCCTCACCTCTCTATATGCTTCTCAAAAACTTTGGCAGGCAAGATCTTCGTGAATGGGTTTGCAATGTTGTATTCCGATGCAATCTTCTTAATGTTATCTTTATCAGATAATACCTTCTCTCTATATGCTTCATACTCTTAGGGTTTCTTGGTTCTTTTATGTTAGTGATTGCACCACTTTTGTCACAATACAATTTAATTGGTTTATCCATATTTGAATGACTTCTTGATCTGTCAAGAACTTAAAAAATCCAAATTAACATCATTGAGAATAGAAATTAATTAATTTAACTAGAGAATTTAAATAGAATTAATCCTGGTGAAATTTGAAACCATAGAGTTTTAATTCATTGATTTTTTTTCATATTTATTTTTGTGTTTGTTTTAAATTTAGTTTCATTTTATTTTATTTCAACACATTCTTATTTTTGGTCATTTAGATGATCTTAGAGTTAATCTAACTTCAATAATTAATTAATCAAACAAAATCATCGTAGGCTAATACTCTTACTCATTTATTATATTACTTGTTAACGATATGTGCACTTGCATGCTAAAATCCTCAACAAATGTCAATGACATCATATTGTGTGTTTGGAGAGAAAGAAAAATGAGATTTTTAAAGTTTATGTCTTGACTTGAAACACAACCTTAAAGAGAGAATATTTGTTTCAAAAGATGGCAAGAAGAGGCATCGTCATGACAAAACAATAGGCTATCACCTGCAAAAGCAAAAGTTAGATTGCAGAAGCAGTATAAACAACTCTATACATTTTACGGCTAAACGAGTTTCGGCATTGCTAAGCAAAGATGACAGTCCTTCTAAGCAAATAAACATAGGTAAGAAGATAATGGATCTCCTTGCATATTTCCTTTTGATGGTGAAATTGCTCCATAGAAAACATTGTTGATGAGATAGAAAAATAGTTGTTTCGATACATTGTATAATAATGTTTACCCATCTTGAAGCAAATCCCATTTGAATCATCATTTTTTCTTTAAAAAAAATTCATTCCATAAGATTAAAAGCCTTGCTCATATCCAATTTCAATGTAGCAAATCCTTCTTTCCTTTCTTTTTTTTTTTTAAACTGCATGAACCATTTCGAAAGCATGTTACACATTGTTAGTGATGATATGATCTAATAAGAAAGCACTTTGAAATCCAAAATTCATTATTCGGGTCTAAAAATATAAGTCCGATAAAACCTCAAATATAAGGTTGTGTAAGTAATAAAACTCAATGAATCTGAGATCGATCCTACAGGGAAAAAGGTATTGCAAAGGTTCAATATATCAGTTATATATTTTTAGTTAAAAAATTTGAGGATTAAAGTTAATTATTTACAATTTATTTATAATATTTACAATTTTTTTTTTTACTTTTTCTACTTTTAGATTTTTTTAATGATTTTTTTGGAAATTTAACAGCAAGAAAAGTGATTTAAATTAGAATAGAAAATAGAAATTTAATAAGTCCAATTAAATAGAAGATAGAACTTTAATAATGAGTACAAATTAACATGAAAAAGATAACAATTCTAACAATACTAAGGATTAAAGATTTTATTCTGGCAATTAACTTAAATATGTTTTAGTTTTTCTAAAATTGTTTATTAAAATAATTTAAATATGCAATATGCCATCTTTTCTCTACAACATATCAAGAGCTACTAAACATTTAATATGTTAATTCATGTTTATAATGCATCAAAAACTCACTTTTAACGAATATGTATGATTTTAAAATTAACTAACTAAGATTACCAACAAAATTACAATTAAGCATTTAGCATGCCATTCCCTATCTACGAATAATCAAAGTATTCTTAAACATTATTCGTGCCAGCCTATGTCTACAATAAATTAAAACTTAATTTTACAAGAGTTTTAGCTAAGTTAACATGAATATCACAAGTTTTCTTTGATATTATAACAACTTAGAAAACTTTGAAAAACTAAAAAATATTTACCTTAATTTTGCCAAAATTTCCCATTCTCTCCTTAACAAAAAGGAAATTTACAAAAACAAATTGAAACTAAAAATACACATAATTTTGCTAAGCATAACTATTTTACAACATAAACTTAAAACTATTGTACAAAAACTTAAGTTAGAAACTAAAAAAACAAAAACTAAACTTAGAACTACATTTTTATAAGAGGAAAGAAATTTCTCACAAGGAGAAGGAGTGAGTTTTGTAAGGTATAGAGGGGCAATTTATACTATAAGAAAATTACGATTTACATATTTATTTATGTATTATTTCATTTATATATTTTTGATGCAAAATGATTAGGATGCAATTTGAATGATTTAGGATTTTTTTGAATATAATTTGCAGTAGCCCATGTTTTGATTAAATTATATTCAAATCATTTAGATTTGATTTTTTCTTCTTTCTTTCACGCATGAATAAGCTCTTTGGAATGGTGATTATAGTGTGTGATCCGGTGTAGTGTGATGCACAGGAATGCATGTAGAACATAGCCCAAGATCATCAGATGCATGGACTTTGACTCGTGGAACGGCTAGAATTAAGGTACTGAAAGGCCGCGCATGGATTGTTGTATAGTGGTCTTCAATACACAGATCTTATGGCTGACAGGGATGCACTTATGTGGACTCGAGCGTAGCGAATTCAAAGGGAGGCTGGCACATGTGGATGCTTAGATGGTTAGACGGTCTGATCGGATGGAGGAGAAGATGCCAAGTATCTTGCTTTGAATTTTATTTTATTTTTTTGGTTTTTCATGCATTTGAGGTCTATTTTGCCCCTTTTTGTGTCGTTTTCTTTGTTTTTCTTACAGATTTTAAATCTAAAATAAAATAAACAAACTAAAAATAATTATTTTACAATAATTAAAAATATTTATTTACAATAAAACACACAAAACACACTAAAAATAAATAAAAGCTTTTAAAATTAACAAACCTTAACAGATATATTATTTAAGACTTAGAATATTTTTAGAAATTATCAGAAATATAATAAAACATATTTATAGATTAAAACTTATTTACAAACCTTTTAAGACTTAAAATAAAATTATACAACATTATTTTTACGGTTTTGGTTACACCAAAATGATTCTAAAAATTAGTAAAAATATTGTTAAACATAAAAACACACTAAAAACATATTTTTAAACGTATTTTCATACAAACATACTAAAGTACTAATTATCATACAAATGCTATATTTAAAGGATTTAATAAGAAATATTAATGCATAATGATGATATTTAGCCTTAAGAAATGTGCATTTTTAAAGTCTCATCATTCGCATATGGCATAACATTCTTGAATGTTTTTGTAAGAACCTCGGCAAGGATTTTGTAGAGAACATTGTAGAGACTAATTGGATGAAAGTCATTCACAAAAATGGATTACTTGATTTTGGAAATAGAGTCACTAAGTTAGAATTGATAGAACTAATGTTATAATATCTTCAAAGAGATTTAGAATAGCCTCATTGACAAGGGGCAACAATACTTCAGTTGTTTTGGTAAAACATAGCAGGCATACCATTAATACCTTGGCTTTTATTAGATGCCATGTGTTTGACAACATCAGTAATCTCCTCATGAGAAAAAGAGAGGAGAAGAGATCAATTCATATTCTCTATCATAGAAGGAAAAATACCAAAAAAGAATCTCATCGAAATCATTGTAATTTAGATTGCTCATTGAGAAAAACTCTAAAAAATAATCAATAACAACATCCATTATTTCACAATTGGTTGAAACTTTTTGACTCTGACAAGCATTTGCTATATTATGATAGAATTTCATGTTTTGATCTCTAGCTTTTAGCCAAGAAACTCTTGAAAGTTGTTTCCAATACAACTCTTCTTGGTGCAACAAATCACACAAAATTTTTCCAGTCTCTAAAAAAGAGTGATAATGATCACTTGAAGAATTTAGTGAGTCATATAAGATCTTGAGATGCTTTTGAGCTTTCTTCAATTTTTTTGTTGAAGCCTCCAAATTGTTGATGATGCCAACGAGAGAACTTCCTCTACCAGCTTTTAATATTTGCAAGGATGGATTCTAGAGCATTAATTGAAAAATATACTATCTATGAATTTTCAATGATCTTGTTGCAGTCTTGATGTTCCAACTAAAAAGACTCAAAGTGGAATCTTGAATGATTATGGCATGATCGGGAGATCAGAATGATCATATAATGACGATTAGCCATTAAAATCCTACGTATGCCTTATATGGGGATGGAAACTCCTATTTCAAATCAAAACCCTAATGCAAATCTTATAAATTGAAATACTCAACTTTAGGGGACTCTAACAAAGTGGTGCACATTTTAACAATTTTAAAATTTTAAAAGGTAAATTGTCAAAGTTAGAAATTTAGGTGGCAAGTTGCTAAAAGTCGCAAAGTCTAGGGCGAGGCTTACAATATAGATTATGACACGAAGACACAATAATATTTTGAATTGGTTAGTATAGAAATTATAAAAAGTTGATCATTTTAGTGTCAACTTGAAATTAACCTACCCAAAAGAGGGTTGTATTTGTGTCAACATTCTTGACACTAAATTGTGTTGGCCCCAGGGTTGAAATGAAATAATTATTTTTGTTTTAATGACAACAAACAATTAATTGTTTAAGTACTAATAGTTTATCTTGAGTTTGCAGAGTCATTTATTATTATAGCATATCAAGATATTGGAAAAAACTCATCATCTCGAAAGAAATTAAAGAGAAGATGAATCAATTTACTAAGAGCTTGAAGATTAAAGAAATAACATCAGCAAGCATGAAAAATAGGTTTAATTTTTATTTCTAAGCTTGTACAATGTTAGGGCATGCAAAAATTTTTTATCAAGTTTAAATGGCTCAAGTTTAACTCTAATTCTTGTTTTTTTAAACTTGTTTTCAAAAGCTTTAATCATGATATTAAATCTTCTACACTTAGTTTAAAATACATTTGAAGTCGTGAAATATTAATCTAAATTGGTTCTATATGATAAAATCAAATTTCGAGACTTAAAATTGATCTTAGAAATGTTTAAAGTCATTTTTAAAAATAATTTGATTAAGTATATTTTTTGAATTAAAAGAAGGTGGCACCAATTGATTGGGGTATACATAATCTGGTCGATTGGACCAGCTGAGAATGGGCTAGTTCAAGTAGCAGCTTGGTCGATTGAGTTATATGTATAGCGGTCGACTAGACTGTTTAACTGCTCTAGCTATTGCAAATGCGCTTCAAACGGCTATAAATAGCTAGTTTTGGGTTTTAGTTTATAAATAGCCTTGTTTCTGAGTTTTTTTTGACATCCTAGAACACTAAGAAATGTCATTGTATTAATTTCTAAGTGTTCAACAAGCATTCTAATCATTCTTGAGCCAAGCTTGCTAGAAATCCTCATTGTGTGCTTAATCATCTCCTAGTTCTTTCCATATTATATTCTAAGTAATTTTTAGGAGTTGTGAGTGTTGAGCTTACATTTATAACTTTTATAAAACTGAGTGAATTACGTTTCTGAAGCCTTAGTGAAACTTGGGGTTATTTTGCTTAGCCAATCTCTATAAAATTGACGGATTGTAAGAGGCTAGGGTGACCTTCGGGTAGACAAGTCACCAGATTATAATTAAAGTGATTGTAACGAAAAGACGATCCATATAGTAGAAGAGGTCAAGGCAAGTTCTTGCTAGGCAATAGTGGATGTAGGCATTTTGTTGAACCACTAAAAATATTTTTGCATTTCTCTTTCCCTTTCCTTTTAATTTTACACATTTATATTTGCTTGAATCTTGTATTCATGCATTTATTGCTTAAGTGTTTATTCTAAAAAGTTCCAATAACTATAAAAGTTTTAAAAACCTAATTCACCCCCTCTTGGGTAACTATTCTTGGGCTAACAATTAGTATCAGAGTGAAAAACTTGAACTTATTTTTGAAAAAGATTTCACAGTCTTAGCATGGCTATTCAAAGTTTTCAAAACTCTAAAGGTAACTCCACAAACAGACTTCTTTTCTTTAATGGAACTAATTATAGTTATTGTAAAACTAGAATGACAATTTACTTATAATTTGTTGACTATGATCTTTGGGATATCATTGAAAATGAACCTTTTAAACTAATGAAAGAAGTTGAAAATATTTTAGTTTTGAAATAACCCAAAGAGTATAGTGACAAAGATAAAAAGAATTTTTCATTTAATGCTAGAGCTTTAAACATTTTGTATTGTGCTTTAGATAGGAATGAATTTAATAGAATCACTTCTTGCACATCAACACAAGAAATATGACGCACTTTACAAGTTATACACGATGGCACCAATCAAGTTGAGGAGACTAAAATTAATTATTTCTTGCATGACTATGAAATGTTTAAAATGAAGGACCATGAAACTATTGGTGAAATATATACTAGATTTACAGATATAGTTAATGGTTTGAATTCTCTTGGTAGGACCTTTACATAAAGCGAACTAGTAAAAAAATTAGTAAGATCCTTACCAAGCTTATAGCATGTCAAAAAAACCATTTTAGAAGATGTAAAGGACTTATCAACCTTACCTTTAGATGAGTTGGTTGGTTCTTTTATGACTCACAAAATACCTAGAAAGCAAAATCAAGTGGAAGAAGAGGGTAAAAAGAAGAAAGATATAGCCTTGAAAGCTTCTATACTTGATTACAAAGAAGACAAAGATGAAAAAGATGAAAGCCTAAATCCAAAGGGCTTCAAAAAAATGGCGATGCTTGTAAAGAAATACAAGAAGTTCTACCAGAAATTCAATCGAAACAGAGGATCTAGAATGAGAGAAGAGCAAGAGAAAAGTCAAAGAAAGAGGAGGTAATTTGCTATGACTGTAAGAAACTAGGACATATAGGACTTGATTTCCCTCTTAAAACGGAAGCAAACAAGAAAAATAAGAAGAAGAAGGAATTCAAGAAAGCCTTTCATGCTACTTGGGATGAGTTTGAATTCAAAGACTTAAATGATGACGAGCCAAGAGATATAGCCAACATATGCTTCATAGCAATTGGCGATGATGAGGTAAGTTCTCTAATTTTTTTTGATGATGAATGTGATGATATTGATGTCATAGAATTATCTAGAGCTTTAAATGAATTGCATGATGACCATGAGAAATTAGTTCTTAAAAATTTTATGCTTAAAAGAAAGTAGCAAATCTCTTAGAAGAAATTAATGCTTTGAAAATAGAAAAATCTAAGAGTGATGCTTTAGCTATTGAGAATGCATCTTTAAAAGATAAAGATGATAAAGATGATGACTTAACAAAAACCATTTTGAAACTTACCAATGGAAAGAAATTTTGAAATCATGGTTGTTGAACAAAGATGTATTTTTAACAAAGGTGGTTTAGGATATAAACCACACGATCAAAAATATTTTAAAAATTATTTTGTCAAAGTATCAACTAGCGTTGTGGACTCAAAATATGTATATACATATTGCAATCAAGATGGAGATACCGCTTTTTATTATTATATTAAGAAAAGTGCATATTTTAGAGTAAAAAAAAAATGTGTTCCCAGAGCTACAAAACTAACACCAATAGACCCAAAGTTATGTAGGTACCAAAAGTCAAGATTTAAAATTGTTTTTGCGGGTACCGAAGATGGAGAAATTAAAGTGGTTCCTAGATAGTGGATGTTCAAAACACATGATGGGAAACCTCTCACTATTCTCTAACTTCACAAAGAAGAATGGAGGACATATGATGTTTGGCAACAATGCAAAAGACAAAATTCTTAGCGTAAGTGATATTGGTAATGGTATTCTCCTTTTATTGAAAATGTTTTTCTTATTGATAATTTAAAGTATAATTTACTTAGTATTAGTCAATTGTGTGATAAGGGATATAAGGTTACTTTTGAATCTTCTAGATGTTTGATTGAAAGTGTTTGTAATGGTGAGGTTGTGTTCATTGGTGATCGAAATGAAAATGCTTATACAATTGATGTCAGAAAATATTCAAACAAAAACCAACATATTTCGGTTTTAAATGATGAAACTTGGCTTTGGCATAGAAGACTTGGGCGTGCTAGCATGCATTTACTTTCAAAAATTTCTAGAAAAGAACTTGTTCGAGATTTGCCAAAACTCAAATTTGAGAAAGACAAAGTATGTAAAGCATGTCAATAAGGAAAAGAAGTCAATTTTTTAAAATCAATTTCTAAAATTCCTATCGTTAGACCAATGCAACTTTTACATGGATTTATTTGGTCCTTCTAGGGCTACAAGTCTAGGTGGTAAGCATTATGTATTTGTCATTGTTGATGATTTTTTAAGATTTGGTTCAGTTATGTGAAACGCCCCTGAATTTTAGAGTAAGGTTAGTTAAGTTAGGTTTAACTTTTAAGTGTGCCAGTGTAATTTTTGTCGTTAATTTTAGCCATTTGAAGATTTCATTGCTGTTATTAAATTTGAAAATTTGATTTTTAGTTTTAAAATAACAAATGATATTTTTATCCCACATATTCTCCATATTTACAAAAATGCCCTTGGGGCTTTTCTTTTTCTTTTCTCCTTCCTTTTTCTTTTCACTTTCACGCTCTCTCTCTCTCTCTCTTTCTTTCTCTCAAAAATTTTGATTTCAAGCTTTATTCTCACGGATTTGAGCAAGGATTGAAGTTTAAATTATCAAGTTTTCATCCAAAAACACCATTAAAGGTTATTTTTTCCTTTTTCTTAAAATTTCAAAGTTTTATTTTCAATTTTCAAATTTTCTTTGATTGTTGAATCCGAACTTCATTGAGCTTAGATAATGTTTAATCTAAGCTTATAGGACTTGTTTTATCATGGATTTAAGCTTTATTTGAACAAAAATCAACTTAATCAAGTTTTTACATTTTTCTTTGATTTTCAAATCAATTGTGAAATTGAGTTTAAATTTGGGAAAAATGATTTAAATTTGTTCTACTATGATTTTCTATACTTTTTATATGATTTTCATGCTATGGGATTGAGAAAACATGTTTTAATTTTGATTTTTGAGCTAAGGGAGTTCGAGACTCGAAGTATCAGGTCCCTAGATTTTGCCAGTTTGACAGGCCGAAGTTGATCTTCGGCATGTCGGATTCAAGAAGTTCGGCAGGCTGAATTTATATCTTTGGCAGCCCAAACTATAGCAGTTCTGTAGGCCGGTCTGAATGTTCAGACGGCCGAATTGTGCAGGTTCGGCAGGCCGATTTAGGGTGTTCGGCAGGCTGATTGTAAATTTGAAAAATTGTATTTTAACCCTAGTTTTCAATGTTCAATGATTTAGAAATGTTTTAAAAAGGACTATGATTTTGGGTCGTGATTATTTTGAGTCAAAAGGCACACTGATAGTTAAATTGACATAATGATAGTTATTGAAAGTGATTTCTGATTTTAAATATAGTTTTCAAGGTTTTGAACGTATATGAAGCATACGTTCGATTTAATTTGGAGGCTACGATATTGAAATTTCAAATTAAGGTAGGATATTTTCTATCCCTTTCTTTGGCACCCTCTTTTAAATTGTTTTGGCTAAAATTTATTTCTTAAATGTTTCCTTTTAAGAATGATTTCTGTCTTTGATATAGAAGAATTACATTTTGATATTCTTTCCAAATTCCAAAACCTATACGGTGACCTTTTATCAAATTTCTTACAAGTATGTATTTATTTATTTTTGTCAATATCTTTAGATTTGTTTGCGAATGATATTTTTGTCTATGATTATTATATTTAAACAAATTTTTTTTTTTACTAATTATCCTACTGAGCCATCCGCTCACGTTTTCCTATTTTTAAAAATTTTTCCTTCTAGGTTTAAAAAGGAAGGAAGGTCCCAGGATCGAAACCTAGCTCTTGGGATTGAAATGGTATTTTCTTGAAACTATGGTATGATACATGCACTGTACGACTTGTCCCAATGTTGTTGTTGATGTCATTTTCATCTTTGTGAGTCCTACTATGCCATTTATTTCAAAGACGATGATTTTTAGTATTCTTGTACTATTATTATTATTATTGATGATAATTGTATTTTATTTTCCTACCCACCTTCGTGGTAAACATTCACATGATGGTGAATGAGAATAAGGTCTTCACGTGATGATGACCGCTGATGATATTATTTAGTTTTTATATTTTTTTACTTTCTACTTTATTTATTTACTTTCTCTTTATTTTCTTCGCTTAATTCATCATATTTACTCTATTTTTATCCTCTTTACCTAAAACTATTGATTCCCTCCCCGGGGTGTCACATTATGTTTTTGGCAAATAAAGATGATGCTTTGAAAACTTCTTCATATTTTTGCAAACGAGTTCAAAAGGAATAAAGCTATATGATTTCTTCGATTAGAGGTGGTCATGATGGTGATTTCGACAGTGATGCCTTTGAATTGTTTTGCAATAAAGAAGGCTATAAACACAACTTTTCGGCACCAAGAACCCGTCAACAAATGGTGTAGTTGATTGGAAAAATAGAATTTTACAAGAAATGGCTAGGACTATGCTTAATGAAATTGGTTTAAAAAATATTTTTAGGCTAAAGCTATTAATACCACATGCTATGTTGTCAATAGAGTTCTTACTGACAACTTTTCAATAAAGAAGGCTATGAACACAACTTTTCGGCACCAAGAACCCTTCAACAAATGGTGTAGTTGATTGGAAAAATATAATTTTACAAGAAATGGCTAGGACTATGCTTAATGAAATTGGTTTAAAAAATATTTTTGGGCTAAAACTATTAATACCACATGCTATGTTGTCAATAGAGTTCTTATTGGACCTAAAATGAATAAAACTCCTTATGAGCTTTGAAAGGATAGAAAACCCAATATCGGTTACTTTAAAGTCTTTAGATGCAAATGCTTTATTTTAAATACTAAAAACAATTTAGGAAAATTTGACACAAAATTTGATGCTTGCATTTTTATTAGTTACTCTTATTCTATCAAAACTCATAGAGTGTTTATCAAAAGAACACTAGTTGTAGAAGAATTAATGCATGTTGTATTTGATGAAATTAACATTTATATCAAGAAAGGAGAAGATGATGATGATTTAGGTTTGGAGCATCAAATGAAGAACCTAGACATCAAAGACAAAGGAAAAGAGATTCTAGAAGACCTGAACTCTTTTCAAAAGATCATCTTCTAGCAAATTCAACCATTGTAACAAGTTTAACATCAAATGGAGCATTCAAAAGATAAGCTTACTTCACATCCTTTACCAAAAGATTAGAGGTATCATACCTATGACCATAAGACTGACGTTATCGCTCATGATAGTCCAACTCATGGAGTAAGAACTAGATCATCATTTAAGAACATTTGTAATAATTTAGCTTTGCTTTCTCAAATTGAACCGAAATGTTTTAAAGATGACAAAAATGATGAATTTTGGATTTTAGTAATGCAAGAAGAGCTAAATCAATTTGAAAGAAATGATGTATGAGAACTTGTTCTTAGGCCTAGTTCTCAACATGTAGTTGGTACTAAATAGGTATTTAGAAATAAAAATAAGGAGCAAAGTATAATTGTATGAAACAAGGCTAGATTAGTGGCCTAAGATTTCAATTAAGAAGAAGGTATCGATTATAAAAAAACCATTGCACTGGTTGCTCGTTTAGAATTTATTAGAATGTTACTTACTTTTGCTTGCTACAAAAAGTTCACTCTTTATCAAATGAATGTCAAAAACATTTTCTTAAATAAATATATTTTACAAGAAGTTTATGCTGAATAACCACCCGTTTCCAAGATTATAAGTATCCAAATCGTGTTTTTAAATTGAAAAAGGGTTTATATGGTTTACAACAAGCTCCTAGAGCTTGGTATGATAGATTAAGTAAACTTTTGTTTGAAAATGGATTTTCAATGGGAAAAACAAAAACTATTCTTTTTACAAAAAAATGAAGGATGATTATTTGATTATCGTTCAAATTTATGTTGATATTATTTTTGGTGCTACTAATTTTTTTGTATGAAGAGTTTTCTAAGTATATGCATAGTTAATTTGAAATGAAATGATGGGAGAATTGAATTTCTTCCCTTGGATTGCAAATCAAATAAACCAAAGATGACATCTTCATTAATCAAGGAAACTATATAAGGGATCTCCTCAAAAGATTTGAAATGGAAAATCAAAAGCCAATGCCAACTCCACTGAGCTCATCAATCAAATTGGACAAGGATGAAATGTTAAGGCAATAGATATTACAAAATATCAAGGTATGATCGGTTCTTTACTTTATTTAACTATAAGTAGAAGATATATAATGTTTAATGTTGGTATTTATGCTAGATCTCAAGCAAATCCTTAAGAATCTCATCTTAGTATAGTTAAGTGTATTTTTAGATATCTAAGTGGCACTAAGAACTTAAGATTGTGGTATCCTAAAAGCACACATATATATTTAATGAGCAACTATGATATCGATTGGGCCGGTTGCACAATCGATTGGAGTACAAGTGGAACATGCCATTTTCTAGCTTCTCACTAGTGTCATGGTTTAGTAAGAAACAAAACTCAGTTGCTCTATCAATCATGGAAGCCAAATATTTTTTGGTAGCTAGTTGTTGTGCATAAACCTTATGGATGAAACAAACACTCTTGGACCTAGGTTTGCGTTATGAGCATTTCCCAATTATGTGTGATAACACCAGTGCTATCAACTTATCCAAGAATCTGGTTTTGCACTCATGCACTAACCATATTGAGATTACATGTCACTTCTTGCATGATCATGTTCATAAAGGTGACATTTTTATCAACGCCAATTAACAACTTGCATACATTTTCATTATGCGTCTTGCATTATAATGATTTTCATGTCATAGAAGAGGACGTGGTATTTTAGACTCCTTGGACTTGAGTTTGAAAGTTGGAGAATCTCACCATATGCATAATCTCACCATATGCATACTTTTTTTTTCCTCTTTTGACATTGATTTGTTCTATATATTGCTTTAATTGTGAATGCGTTTCATTTAATTCAAAATTCTTATGATTATCTATAGCATTATCCCATAAGTGTATGTATGATGTATTACCCTTTTGCTCTCTATATATTTGATTTATTTAAATTATTCTCATTTTTCATGTATGCTTTATATATTACATATTTTTTTTTTATCTATTTCAAAACAATTTCTAAGTTTTTAAAATGTTTTTAAAAGAAAACATTTTCGCTACATTACTACATCATCAAGGGTTGCATCTTCAGCAACCTTGGTCAACCGTGGGACGTATAGTCTAGTCAACCAGGCTATTAGGGAGTCCAGTTTTGGAACCGACCCGAAGCAGATTTAAAAGAGGTGTACACCTTTTTTTTCTCATTTTCTCCTCAAATTCAAACCTTAATAGAGCAAAAATTCATTCCAATTCTCCCCATTGTATTCTGTTGAGTCCGTAACGAGTTTTTCTTCCTCTTTTAATGTCCAATCATCGTCAAAATCCTCCAAAAGCACCCTTGCTTGTGCAAAATTTGACCCTTTGATTGCAAACATTTTGGCACTCTCAAATCACTTCCTTGAATATTCTAACAATGGTAGGACGAGGCAAATCCTCTAGGCAATAGGGCAAGCGACTGGCTACCAACAACGAAGAATTTTGTTCAAAGGTAATCCATGACCCTAATATCTTGAATTCTATTAACTTGTATAATTATGAAGGAATGGCTCATAAGAAAAATGGCAAGAATATAATCTTTGATGATATGCAGTTATTGAATCTTAAAGTGCTTTTTGAGCGTCAAGGATTGTTGCCTATGGTTGAGTCCAGATATTGGGTGTATCTTAGATTGGTCAAAATATTTTATGTCCAACTCAAAGCTAATCTTGTAAACTTTACCATAACTTGTCAACTAAAAGGAAAAAAAGTATTAAATTAACTCCTGAATCCTTGAGTCTAGCCTTAAACATTCCAAATGAATTTACTCCACATGTTCCATATGTAGGTTCTTCTTCCCAGAATCCCTATCAGTAGCTTGTTTCCTAGTTCGACACCTTTGAGTCAAACTTTGTTGCCTATCAAGCTCACATCGATGAACAATATGCTCAACTCAGCAACAACATGGCAACTTTAACCCCGACCATGGGAAACATTCTCAAAGAACTTCGACGTCTTAATATGCGAGGACTACCTCTATCTTGATCAGTTTCGTAGCTTTGTTTCTTTTTCATGTTTACGACGTCTTTATATTTAATTTTTCTCTATTTTGGGATTTGTACTTTGTATTTTGCAACATTTTGCAGTCTTTATGGTATTTTGATTTCATATTTGACTATGATTTTATTGTGTCTCTCTTTTTGTTGATGATAAAGGTGGAGAAGATTTTAATTTAGATTGATTGCTTTATATTACTATGCACATTTTGTTCAAAATAGAGGAGCCATGTTTGAATTTTATTATAGATTATTTTTGTAAATTTCATTTAGATTAAGATTGAGATTGTTTTGATTAAATTTTATTTATGAGACACTAACAAATTCCCTCAAGATTGCATACATTAAGGGGGAGTTATATTATGCTCAACAGGGAGAGCTTAAGGTAAATATGGTAAGAAACATTTAAGCAAAACTTTTTACATATTTACATATTTCCAATTTCTTTCCGTATTTTATCAAAGCAATTAACTTTTTGTCATCATCAAAAAGGGAGAGATTGTTGTCCCTAAGGTTTGAAATGGAATAATTATTTTTGTTTTGATGGCAACAAACGATTAATTGCTTAAGTGCTAATATTTTATCTCGAGTATGTAGAGCCCTTCAGTATTATTATTATAACATTTCAAGATACTAGAAGAAATTCATTGTCCTAGAAGAAATTAAAGAGAAGACGGAACAATTTACCGAGATGAAAATTAAAGAAATGACATCAACAGGCATGAAGAATAGGTTTAATTTTTATTTCTAGACTTGTACGATATTAGAGCATGCATAAAGTTTTTATCAAGTTTAAATAGCTCAAGTTTGATTCTAATTCTTGTTTTTTTTTTAAACTTGGTTTCAAAAGTTATAATCTTGATATCAGATCTTTTAAAATTAGTTTAAAATACTTTTGAAGTCTTGAAATATTAATATGAATTGGTCTATATGATAAAATCAAATTTCAAGACTAAAAATTGACCTTAGAATCGTTTTAAGTCATTTTTAAAATAATTTGATTAAGCAGATTTTTTGAATTAAAAGAAAGTAGTGCCAGGCTTGTTGACAAGCCTGGTTGACCGGTGTATGTATAATCCGGTCAAACAGACTAGCCCATAATGGGTTGGTTCAAGCAACAGCTTAGTCAACTGAGCTATATGTACATTGGTTGACCAAACTGTCTAACAGCTAGTTTTTAACCGTTGCAAATACGCGTTAAACGACTAGTTTTAGGTTTTAGCCTATAAATAGCCTTATTTATGAGTTTGTTGACATCCAAGAACACCAAGAAATATCCTTGTATTAATTTCTAACTGTTCAACTAGCATTCTAATCATCTTGAGCCAAACTTGCTAAAAATCATCATTGCGTACTTAATCATCTCTTAGTTCATTCCATATTGTATTCTAAGCAATTTCTAGGAGTTGTGAGCATTGAGCTTAAATTTCCAATTTTTTGCAAAGCAAGTGAATTAGATTTTCGAAGCCTAAGTGAAATTCGGGGTTGTTTTATTTAGCCAATCTCTATAAAATTGGTAGATTGTAAGAGGTTATGTTGCTCATTGGGTAGATAAGTCACCGGATTGTACTTAGAGTTATAATACCAAAAAGGCAATTGAGATAGTGGAAGAGGTTGATATAGGTCATGCTTGGTGACAATAGATGTAGGCATTTTGCGGAACCACAATAAATATCATTTGCATTTCTCTTTTCATTTCCTTTTAATTTTGCACATTCATATTTGCTTGAATCTTCATTTGTATGTTTATTGCTTAAGTTTTTAATCTAGAAATTTTCAATAATTGTAAAAGTTTTAAAAACCTAATTCACCCTCCTCTTGGATAGCTATTCTTGGGCTAACAAGTTGATCTATAGCTTATTACTCTATTATTTTTTACAAAATTTTGCCCTAGCATATGTAGAATCAATAAGTTGACACAAAATGACACAAAATTGATGATACATTGGATATGTTTGTAGTATAAAACTAATTTAATTTTAAGAAAATATGTCTTATGTTACTTTTATGTAATTTTAGTCCATAAATTTTAGATTTGAAGTCATAAAACATCATGAGTTGATTTCGTGTTACGGGTTAATTTTGAGTTGTTGCGTGTCATATGAGTTGTGGATTAAGGTGAGTCATTTACATGCCAACTTAGGTTAGAAAGGTTGTATTGTTAGGATTAGTGCCCTAAGCTTGAAATGCTTTTGATATATTTAAGACATTTTTATATCAATAAGTAATAATGCATTTCATGTTCAATATGTGTCCTATTTACTTTCATGTAGATCATAAATACAAGTAAAATTAAAAGCACCTTGTCTATTTATACTAAATCTTTGAGTTGTGTATATATGTGTTTATATATGAAAAAATATGGCAACAAGATAAGTAGCTACAATAGATAGTCTGTAGTTTGGAATAAAGACGAACACTTCATTCTAGTATAGGTTGCTCTATCATCCTCTCGGGTCTTTGTCTCTTCCTCCTAGCATAGACACCAAGCTCATTATTTATAGTTTGTGGTGATTTGGAGTGAATATAGACTGAAGTTTGAGTTGGATTTGTGGGATATTGACTCTCAAATTGTTCAGGATGACTCTTGGGTAGTTCAGGAACTAAGTTTTGAAAGCCAACAATTTCTGTTTGTTATATGATATTTGGTTGAAGAGTAGGTTGGGACGGTGGTGAGGGGCCCATGGGCTAAGGGTGTAGGTCCACAAATTGAGGTTGTGATGAATGATCATGAAAAGTGTCCCAATCTCAAAGTTGATATTCCCTCATGTTCTCCCCCTGAATTTCAGATTTGGGGTATTAGTCTTGTTGTTCAAAGAATGTCACTTTCGTTGAGTTGTACACATTTTTGGTGATGGGACAGTAGCATTTTTAACCTTTTGGTTTGAAAAGTATCCTATAAAGATATAATGGATTTAGGGTCTAATTTGCTATGGTGTTGTTGATGTATGTGGACAAATACTGAGCACCCGAATATTTTAGGATCCAATGAAGAGATGATTTTTATGTTTAAAAAGGTCTGAAGAAGGGCTTTACACGGAGTTTGGAATTTAGGAATTCCAGAGGGCATTCTATTGATTAGATATGCTGTTGTAAGGACTAACTCTCCCCAAAAATGTTTCGAAACATTAGTGGAGAACATGAGAGAACAAGCTACCTCTAACAAGCGTTTGTTTTTTCTTTCTACAACCCTATTTTGTTGTGGAGTGTCAACATAGGAACTCAAGTGAACTATTCCTTGACTGAAGAGATAAGTACTAAGAACAAACTTAAAGTACTCTTTGGCATTATCAATTTTTAATACTTGGATCTTGGTCTCGAATTGGGTTTGGATCATACAATTAAAATTTTGAAAAATTTGACCAACCTAAGACTTTTCTTTCATAAGAAATATCCAGGTTAATCTAGTATGATCATCAACAAATGATACAAACCATCTTTTTCTTGTTATATTTTTTACTCTACAAGGACCCCACATTGTGAATCATGGCAAATGGGTGAGATGGTTTATAAGAAAGACTAGGGTAACTACTATGAGTATGTTTTGCACATTGGCAAATTTCACAACTAAAAAATTTTGAACTTTTATTGATAAATAAGGATGGAAACAATTTTTCAAGATACATGAAATTTGGATGACTAAGTCGATAGTTGCAGAACATGACCTTACTATCTTTATTGACATAGGAATTAAAAACTGACTGAACTTTGAAGGAGACACAACTTGCACTTTAAGCTTGTCTTCTTAGAGGAGTGTTGCCTTTGAGAAGATAGAGTCCAAAACATATCTCAGCACTACCAATCTTCTTCCCCAAATCCAATACCTGAAATTCACACAAGTTTGAGAAAAATTTTACTTCACACTTAAGATCACGAGTTATTTTACTGACTGAGAGTAAATTACAGTCCAAAGTAGGAACATGGAGAACAGAATTCAGAGTTAGATTCTTTGTAATCCTAATTGAGCCTATTCCCTCAACTTTGGATAGAGAACCATTAGCAATTCAAACTGTATGATTCTGGTTACAGTGGTTGTACTCGTTGAAAATGGTTGCATTTCCCGTCATGTGATTTGAAGCTCTAGAATCAATGATCTACAGACTCAATTGATGTTTATTTACTATAAAGGCCTTTTAAAAATTACCTTTTTGTGCTAACATGCTAGTTCCAAAGATAAAGGTATTTGATTGAGAAAGAGAATTTTGACTAAATAATTTTTGTAGGTCCTCTAACTGCTATTTAGTGAAAGGGCTGTCTTAATTGAGGCTAGATTGTCGTTTATGGTAGCAATAGTGTGGGCATGGCCTTCTCTTACATTTGCTAGTCTAGATGGCTTCCAATCAGTTGGCTTCCCATAAATTTTCCAATAATTTTCTCTAAGGTGTCCCGGTTTTTGATAGTGGTCACACCAAGGTCTCCCCTTTTTCTGGCAGTTTTCACCATTGGTGTTTGGTTGTGATCCTTGTGTTGCAAGGGCATAACCTTTGAGTGTTGGAACAGAATTTTGGGAACCTATCATCACCTTTTTTCTGCTTTCCTCATTACCGTTGGAAGTGGTTTGGTCCCCATTACCCTCCTTCTGACTTCATCCAAATTTTTGTTGAGGCCAAGAAGAAATTTGAAAGTTTGTTTTGTTAGACATGTATGCCCTAAGGAGTAAAAATGCAATATGTTTTTGTAGACATTTTTATCAATAAAGAGTTTATTTATCATTCATAGACCAAATTGTAGTCCTCTTTACATTCATATTTGTTGAATATATGAGAAGCAAACAAAAGTCTGAGATTGTTAATCTAAGCCTTTAGAATCAGACATATGATGGACAGATTGTACGGAAGACATGATTCTAAAAGTGATGGTCTAAATTATAATATCCGCATTCGAAGAAATAAAGTTGGGCACTTTATTCATGCAAAGATGGTTATGTTGT
Source organism: Artocarpus hirsutus (assembly GCA_946598075.1). NCBI lineage: Eukaryota > Viridiplantae > Streptophyta > Magnoliopsida > Rosales > Moraceae > Artocarpus > Artocarpus hirsutus. The sequence goes on along the minus strand of CAMOHE010050463.1, from coordinate 17,585 downwards.
CTATATCCCTAAAGGGAGATGGTTTGTCTTGGCCATCGGAGGTGGACTCTGCAAATAGAAACATTAGTGCATTGTCATAGGCGACGATGTATTGGATCGGGACATAAAGTGTAATTGATTTGGATTAATAATTCTATCTTGGTAAATCAATTCACTCTAAACAATCATATATGTTGTATCTTAATCTTGAGATAAATAGTGGGCCCATTGTCTTGACTTATGTCTTTCGATATATCAAAGGGTGACATCCATAATTTATGTTGGCACGAATGCCGGTATGTTAGAGACATGACTCTAGATAGTATAGACTTGTTATTCTTAGATACAGAATCCATAGCTCCTCTTTAGGAGTCGATGATATCCTTTTATATGTGTTATCTTGTAATTGAAAGACTGTAGCGCTGAACCATTTAGATACATAGCTGTAACTGAATGGTATACTATCTTTGAATGGTAAGTTTTCTGATGGTGGGATAATGGAATGTAAGAGAAAAATAATTGGAAAGATAAGACAGAATTTACCCTTAAGCTGATTATGGTATGTCATGGATACGATACATTATGATATGTCATGGATACTTGGCTATTCGGGCTTCGTAATTTTATATAGTTTAAGAGTGCAACTCTAAGCTTTTAGTATAGTAGCGTTAGAGTTGATAATTATAAAATGCATATCTAGGATATTAGGTTTCATAATTATTAGGAGCTTGAACTATATAGGCCAATTAGGTCCTATTTACTAGCTCATAATAAATCCTGTAATGATATGGCATGCTTTTCCAATAAATTGGTGAATTATGTTAAATTATTAGATTGGCTAAAATTTGATACGATTAGATAATTCATGTCTATTCATCGGTCGAATTAATTTTGTGAAAATAAATTCAAGATAAACTTGTTGAATTATCGTGAATATTTATTTTCCTAGAGATTATCTAGATATGCTTGTTTTAATCAGATAACTTCTCTATTGGATTATTCGAATTAAAATTAAGGCTTTATCTGAAGAATCTCATGTGGGAAATAAAATATTCGCAATGATCATTTATTGTAAGTTCGGTAGGCTGATCTTTAGGTTCGGCCTGCCGATGGAGTAAGTTTGGCCTACCGACCAAACGATAATCTGTTTACGTGTTTTTACACGATTTTATCAGATATTGATCCAGATTCAAATTTTTGAGGCTCTATCTGTTAAGGACTAACTCCTGGATTCAACCTCTATAAATAGGGAGTGAGACTTCACAATTATTTAGATTAGTTGAGAGATCAAGAGTGAGCACTCTATACTGTGAGTCTCTAAAACTCCCTTGAAGTGCTATTGTTCGTAAATCATGAACAGTAGTTCAAGGTATTTCTTAATTGGTTGGAAGGAGAGTTAACGGGGAAGAGCTGTACGACGTGAGCCCATACACACTTTGATCGTGGATAGAGAATATCAAAGAAGACCAGTTGGTTGAGGCTCTTTTGAAACATTTTTCTCTACATTGATTGCAGGAGTTCTTTGGCATACAAGGATAACAAGACCTAGTGAATTTATGCATATAGTGTGTCAAACTTGTGTTTTAGAAAATACTCTAGTAAAAAAATTTTAAATTTCCACTGCGTACTATTTTTCCAACATGTTTTTGCTCCACAATTTTTCAAGTAAGCTGAATGTTGGGAGCTTTGGTAGCTAGTCTAGCTTCTCAGCAAATTGTTCTCGTTACTAAGTTGGTCCAGTCGTCTGTCTTGCTCTTAAAAATGGGCCGCCTACTCCTGAAGCAGTTTCTTTAGTGACTCCACTTCCATAACAAAGACTTCTAGCTGCCGGTCTCCCTATGAAACGATATGTGCCTCCTCATTTTGATTGTGATGAATGGTTTGGTTGTTGCCATGTTGTCACATGTAACTAAAGTTGCTAAGAATCCTCGAGTTGGCAATTTGAAGACCCCATGGTGGGCGCCATACTATATATGTTAGATCTACAATTAAATTAAGGATTATAGGAATGCTATTTTAGATTAAATTCTGAGTTATTAGGCTCTCAAATCACCATTATTAGGTCCTATACAAGCTTCACTAACACAATCTGACAACCAATTATAATGAGATCAGATCAGCAAAACTAAATAAATGCAGCAAAATAAAGATACTAAACACCGAGTTTAGAGGTTCATGTTGTAAATAAAACTACGTCCATTATTATTTCCTCACTATAATGCTGAGAATCAATACAAGATACAAATTTAAGCTTAAAAATAGAAAAAGAAAACTTCTAGAATTATTTATGCAGAGTTTCTGTATATCAGAATTTGGATCTCTTTAATGAAATTCTTAATCTCTATTTATAGAGGTTCTTGATAGAATCTTGGGCTTCAGCAAGTTAAAAGAGTGGGTCTAATGAGGATAGAGGTAGTAGGACACGTGTCATCTCCGTATTAGGAGAACTTTCCAAAACTCAATCCCACGTTCCCTTTCATGATTTTATGGGTCTCTCCCTTTATCCTTCAAGCTTGAACCAATTCCAACGATCCAATCGAACTCACACTTGATGGATTTCCAATAATAGATACAGCGCCAATCGATTCCTCTGATCAAAATGCTAAGCAGTAAAAATGCTAAGCAACCCAAAAACCATGGAACTAATCGATCCCTCTGATAAAAATCGAGCCGATGATATCCATTGGGCTTAAATTGAATACTAACACTGGAATTGACTCACTCTACTCGTAACTTGAGCCTTCCATGCTGGGCCTTCGTGATTTGGGTCTAACCAAATCATATCGTGGCAACCACTATTCATATTAGAATGGCCAACAAGAGGCTAGTGCTACCAAATTGCCTAGCCCAAGAACACATCTAACAAATTCACGATCAACTTCTCTACAAACAAAAAAAATGACAATCAACTTTATTCTTTGTACATAGCACATTTGAACCAAATCTAAGAGAAAGTGGAGAAAAAATACATAAGATTAATGGAACACTTATTTATTATCAAAATTGTAATAATAATTTAACTCTCAGAATTTAAAGAAAACGTGTAAAACTACCCACATAAACCAAAGCAACATCATGCTTTCTTAGCAACCGATGCAGTATATGTGCCGCTGACCAATGCTAAAAGGAAAAATCCAAAATAACAATGAGAAAACAAGGATACGAACACAAGATTTGACCCACCGGATTAAATCTTGACTAGCATTATGAGAGATGGCAACTTCCAACTAAGGCTGAGCAGATCTCAATGATCTCTATCACGGTTGACATGGATCTGGTCTTCATGCAATAATGAAGCCTCTTTAAAATCTCCCCCTATCATTTGATCTTACCAAGCCTCTTGATCTTAGTCGATGTTAACTACAACTAGCTCGTGAAGAGGCAGAACCACCAGAAGAGGACATGACTTCTATCCAAGGCTGTGCCGATCTTGATGATCTTTGTCACTGTCGATAGGGATTTGGTCTTCGTGTGAGGATGGCGACCTTGTCAAAATCACCAAAATGAGAGAGAGAGGATCAGAGAGGAAAGAGAGAGAAGTGAGATTAGGGGAGAGAGAAGGCTTGAGTAATTTGTGAGGAGAGAGAAAACAAATCAGGTTTGCCCTAGGATTCATCTTTGGGCAAACGACAAATATATTATTATTATTTAAAAAGCTTAAATAAAGAAAAAAAGGTAGTTATGAAAACACAAAAAAGGATGGCAATTTTAATACGTGGTACCTATTTGAAGCATTCTATGTAAATTTTTCTTTTATATTAATAAGAGTTTTAATAATTTCTTCAGCTATATAATACAGTGTACAAACATAAAGATTGGGGGTCATATATAGGGCATTTGACATTAGTACATTTTGAACTTGTTGTATAATATGTCGTCTAAACTTTTAATTTTTAACTGAAACTAAACATGTAATTTGTATATAAATAGTTTATTAATGACATGAATGATTTTTTTTTCTATACATTTTAACCCAAATTTATTGTGATTTATTTCTTTGATCAAGTTTTTATTAAAATAGAAAATTTTGAATTAATTTTGTTTTGAATCTTGATTTCATTTAGCATATATATATATATATATAATCCTTTTATATTCTAAAGGATAATTTGAGAAGGAATGAATGGTTTTCTGAATAGAGTACGTATAGAAGGGTTGTCACATAATCTGATCAACTCCTTTTTCGGAAAAGAAAAGAAATCACACTAAATAAGGAACTAAATTACCTAAATAAAAGGAAGTAATCATAATCGTTAACAATAAAAAAAGTCTAAACTTAGATTTGGTAGTTCCTAAAAATCAAGAAACTAATTTCCCTTTATTCTACACTCCCCCTCAAGTTGGGTTGTATATGTTGATTAAGCCCAACTTGGAACTCAACTCTTCAAACTTTATGCGTGGTAGCGCTTTGGTTAGAATGTCAGCAACTTGTTGATGTGTTGGAGTATATGCTAAGTTGGTTTGACCTGATTCAATTTTTTCCTTGATGAAGTAACGTCTATTTCACTATGTTTGGTACGGTCATGGTGAACAGGGTCCTTAGCAATGCTTATAGCTGCTTGGTTATCACACAAAACATTCATAGAGTTTTCATTTGATAATTTTAACTCTAAAAGTAACCTTTTGAGCCACATAGCCTCGCAGATGCTTAATGCCATTGCTCTGAATTCAGCTTCTGCACTACTCCTTGCCACAACTGACTGCTTCTTACTTCTCCAAGTAACTAGTTTCCCCCAAACATAGGAGCAATACCCACTAGTTGATCTTCTATCAATAGGAGAGCCAGCCCAGTCAGCATCCATGTAGATGCTAATATCCTTGTTCTCTGATTTCTTAAATAGAAGGCCTTTTCCAGGTGTCATCTTTAGATATTAGAGTATATGGTAGACTGCTTCAAGATGCTCTTCCCTTGGGTTGTTCATGAACTGACTTACAACACTAACAAAGAAGCCTATATTGGGTCGAGTGTGAGAAAGATAGATCAGTTTTCCCACAAGTCACTGATATGTTTCTTTGTCTATTGGAGAACTACCTTCTGCTGCTCCCAGTTTTTTAGTAGAGTCCATAGGTGTGAAGGTTTATATCCAAGCATGCCTGTCTCTTTTAATAGATCCAAGACATGTTTTTGTTGAGAAACACAAACACCTTTCCTTGAGCGAGCAACTTCCATCCCTAGGAAGTATTTGAGGAACCCTAGTTCCTTAATCTCGAATTCCTTGGCCAAGAACTGTTTTAGCATGACAATCTCTTCATAGTGGTCTCCTGTTATGACAATGTCATCAACATAAACAATCAGAATAGATTTTTTGTTACACCTTGAATCTTTGAAAAAGAGAGTATGATCTGCTTGGCACTAGGTATATCTGAAATTCTTCAAGACCTTTGAGAATTTTTCAAACCAAGCTCTAGTTGACTGCTTCAGACCATAGAGAGACTTAGTGAGCTTGCAAACTTTTGTTGAGTTCTCTGAACCTTCCAAACCCGGTTGCACATCCATGTAGACTTCCTCCTCAAGATCACCATTAAGGAAAGCATTCTTGACATCTAACTGATATAGAGGCCAGTCTAGATTAGCTACAACTGATATGAGGGTTCTGATTGTGTTTAGTTTTGCAACAGGGGCAAAAGTCTCCTGATAATCTATCCCATATGATTGAGTGAACCCCCGAGCAACTAGTCTTGTCTTATACTTCTCTATGCTGCCATCAGCCTTATGTTTAATAGTAAAGATCCACTTGTAACCCACTGTTTTCTTGTTTTCTGGAAGAGTAGTCACTTCCCAAGTTCCATTCTTTTCAAGTGCTTTTATTTCCTCTTCTACTGCTGATTTCCACTTCGGATGACTCAAGGCTTCATGAACATTTTTTGGAATTTTTGTGGATACAAGTTTAGTCGTTAATGCTTTAAATGTAGAAGACAATCCTTCATAGGAAACAAACCGTGAGATAGGGTGAAGTGTACATGAACGAACACCCCTTCGAAGAGCAATGGGCCAACCGAGGTCACTAGGTAACTCACTAGTTGACTGAGTAGTATCACTATTACCAGGAATTTCATGAACCCTAGAATTCGGTTCTGAATTTTGGTCCTGCAAAGTGTGTATACCTGTTTCTGACACATCTTGGGAGATTAGAGAATCTGAAGAAACAACATATGTATTTGGAAAACTTTGTTGTTCATTTGGCTGAATTTCATTTTGAGTTTGTAGGCTTGGAGAAGTCAAATTCTTGGAAGGAGACACGGAAATATTAGGCTCAGAAGTAGGTTCAAAAATGTGAGGTTCGGATTCAATGGTGGTAGAGTCAATTTGATCCCAATCCCAAAACTGATATTCCCTTATAGGCTCATTCTCCCCCTGAATATTAGAATTTGGGTAATATGGTTGATTTTTTATGAAGGTTACATCCATTGAATGCAAGAATCGACGTTTTTGAGGAGAATAACACTTATACCCTTTTTGTGTGGATGAGTAGCCTAAGAAAATACATTTTTCTGATTTTGGATCCAATTTGCTACGGTGGGGTTGATTGATATGGACAAATGCTAAACACCCGAATACTTTCATAGGAATTGTGGAAATCAAATGGGAATTTGGAAATGACTCAAGGAGGACTTGACATGGAGTTTTGAAATTGAGGACTCAAAGAATGCATTCTATTTATGAGATAGGTTGCTGTAAGAACTGCTTCCCCCCAAAAATATTTTGGAACATTTGAAGTGAATAAGAGGGATCGAGCTACCTCTAGTAAGTGCCTGTTTTTCCTCTCTGATACTCCATTTTGTTGTGAGGTTTCAACACAAGAACTATGATGAACAATTCCCTGGTCAAGAAGATAATTTCCCAAATGAGAAGTAAAATATTCTTTGGCATTATCAGTTCTGAGTATTTGTATTTTGCCATTGAATTGAGTTTTAATCATATTGTTAAAATTTTAAAAAATTTGCCCCACTTCTGATTTTTCTTTCATGAGAAATAACCAGGTGACTCTTCTATGATCGTCAATGAATATAACAAACCACCTTGAACCCGTGATGTTTTTTGCTTTTGATAGACCCCACATGTCACTATGAACAAGTGCAAAAAGATGAGATGATTTATATGGAATGCTTTGATATGAACTCCAAACATGTTTTGACAATTGGCAAATTTCACTTTGAAACAAATTTGGATTTTTGTTCAAAAATAAAGAGGGAAACAATTTCGAAAGATAAACGAAACTTGGATTACCTAATCGATAGTGCCACAACACTATCTTTATTTTGGAATGAAACTGAAGAAGAAACCAGATTATTATGGACAGAATTGGTGGGTAAATGTTGTTCTTTTTGATTCACGTCACTCTTTAGGAGGTAGAGACCTGCATGCACCTTAGCATTTCCAATCATCTTCCCCGAATCCAAGTCCTGAAAATCACAATTTTCAAAGGTGAAATTAGCAGCACACTTCAGGTCATGAGTGAGTTTACTGATAGATATAAGATTGCAGTCTAAGTTAGGATCCAAGAGGACAGAATTAAGGAAAATATCTTTAGAGATAGGAAATGAACCATATCCTGTTACTTTAGATATAGACCCATTTGCAATCTTCACAACATGATTGTGTTTGAATGGAATAAAGTCTTTAAGTAAACTTGTATTCCCAGTCATGTGGTCTGAAGCACCCGAGTCTACAATCCATGATTCTGATCCAATTTTACATGCTTTCAAGGTAGTTATAAAATTACCTTTTTGAGCAATTGAACCAGTACCAATAATATGTCCAGTCGTTTGTGATTGAGTCAGCTTTTGGAGTGCTTCCATTTGTTCTTTACTGAAGACTCTTAACTCGGTTGAATCAGGGCTCTCTTCACATGCAGCTGCCGTGTTTCTACTACTTTAATGATCTTTTTGGCTGCGGGACTTGTAATCTGATGGCTTCCTATGCAATATCCAACATTTATCCTTTGTATGTCCTAGCTTCCGACAGTGTTCACACCTCGATCTCCCTTTCTTCTGTTGATCATTGTAGCTAGATGAATTTCCTTGTGCTGCCATGGCCGAAGATTCACTTGTTTGGCCTTCAAGCATTAGTTTCCTCCTACTTTCTTCATGACGAACATCTGAGAATACCTCTCTGAGAGTTGGTAGAGGTTTTGTCCCTAATATCCATCCATGTACTTCGTCCAGGTTAGTATTTAATCCCAACAGAAACTTGAATATACGTCTCTTTTCAATGAGGTTCTTGCATTTAAGAGCATCATTTGGGCTTTCCCAGTTAGGGACTTCAAAATGATCAAGTTGTTGCCACTTCCTTGTGAGTTGATTGAAATATTGGGTGACGTTGAGTTCTCCTTGGCGTAGATCATTCAGGCTGCTTTCGATGCCAAATAATTCCGACCTATGCTCACTGTCAGAATAAGTTTCCTTGGCTGTGTCCCAAATTTCTTTGGCCGTGTCACAGAACATAAAATTTTCCCCAATTTCCACTACCATGGAATTGATAAGCCATGACATAACAATATTATTCTCAACATACCAAACCTTGAATTTTGGATCCTCCTTTGGTCTTCTTTCCCTTTTCCACGCAAATACATCAAAACTGATTGAGACCATTGGACATAATTTTGGACTGTGAGTTTGTGAATGGTGATGGGGGAAATAGAGATATCAAAACTGCTTGGATTATGAACAGTTTCTGGGACAAGAGCAATGGCAGAAGAAGAAGGAGGAGATGAAGAATTGGTAGCCATAGGATTAGGTTTTAGAGAGGTGGCTTCGATACCAAAAAGGATAATTTGAGAAGGAATAAATTATTTTCTGAATAGAGATTACAATACTTATAGAAGGGTTGTCACATAATCTGATCAACTCCTTTTTTCGAAAAAGAAAAGAAATCACACTAAATAAGGAACTAAATTACCGAAATAAAAGAAATCACACTAAATAAGGTACTAAATTACCTAAATAAAAGGTAACATAATCGTTAACAATCAAAACAGTCTAAACTTAGATTTGGCAATTCTTAAAAATCAAGAAACTAATTTCCCTAATTTATTCCACAGAAGGGAACATTTTCTTTAAAATAGTAAATGACGGATGACCAAAACGAAAATGGTGATGCCAAATGATATCATTATTGGAAATAGAAAACAAGACTCTGAGAGAGCATGCTTGACAGCAGGTGAGTGTGTGGCTGATGTATCAAGGTAGTAGAGGCTGACCTTTTCCTTAGCAAGTCTAATCCTCTTCCCTGAAGCTTGTTCTTGAAATACACAATGAGAGGGATAAAACAAGACATTACAGTTCATATCACAGATTAATTTGTGAATAGACAGAAGACTAGTGGATAATTTCAAAACATGGAGGACATTTTTCAATAACAGGGATGGACTCAACCGAATATGACCAACACCAGCCACCGTGGTAACGGAACCATCAGCAACAACAATTTTCCTACTGCTAGGACAAGGTGAATATGATGTAAAATGGACTGAGGAGGGTGTCATGTGGTCGGTGACTCCTGAGTCAATGATCCAAGGGTCCTGTACATATTGATTCGAGGCATGTAATCCGTGAGAGAAAGGCTTACCAGTGAGTGCTAATGAACAGGAGCCATTGGGCTGCTCCAAAGACTCCAATAGACTTCGAAGTTTCTCAATCTCGGCCTGATTGAATTGGCCCAAAGTAGTCTCCCTAGGCAGCTTTGAAACCGAGTATTGTTGGGTGGATTTTGTGGTAGAGACTTGATGAACTTGTTGTTGAATTTTATGATCACCCTATTGGCCCCATTCTCGGCTTGATGTAGTGAGTTTTTCATGCAATTTCCAGCAGCAATCCTTGGTATGTCTCGGCTTCTTACAGTAGGTGCACCAAAGATTGTCTCGAGGGTCATTTTGGGGTGTTTCTTTGGTTTTGTTTCGGTTGGTGCTGTCTTGTGCAGCCATGGCAGATCCTTCAGTTGTCACTAGTTGAAGCATAATCCCTCTTCTACTCTCTTCAACACGAATCAAGACGATAACCTCATTCAGTGGCTGGACATCTTCTTTGCCAAGAATTTGAATCCGGACAAGGTCAAACTCTGCATTTAAGCCAACCAAAAAATCATACACTCGATCTTCCTCAATAAATTTCTTCAAGATCATTGCATCTTCGGGCCACTTCATCTCAAGAACCCGATAATGATCGAGCTCTTGCCATAGATTCTGCAACATATTTGCATACTCCGTTACCGTTTTGTTGCCTTGTTTTGCAGCAACAGTCTTCACTTTGACTTCATATATACAGGCAGCATCATTGGCCTTTGAATACGTTTGATGAAGGGCGTCCCAAATAGCTTTTGTAGAGGTAAAAAACATACATGTGTCACTAATCTCTAGTGTCATTGAACTCCATAACCAGGACATAATCATAGAATCCTCTTCATCCCAAGCATCAAAAATCAGATCACCTGGTTTTGGTCCTATGTCAAGAATATGCCGAATTTTCCCTTTGCCTTTTAGATAGGTACGAACTAGATGAGACTACTTCAAGTAGTTCTGACCATTGAGACAATAGGATTAGGCTATATTCTGCAATTCATCGGTAGGAGTATAGGTTTTTGTCGTTCCTTCATCGTGTTGAGAAGGGCTGTTTGTTTCAGCAATTTTAGACATTGTAGGTTATGGGACACGACGGGGAAGAAGGAGCAAATGAATGTCGGCAATGAAGGCCAACAATAAATCGGCAATGAAGGCCGAGAAAGAGTGGGCAGAGACTCAGCAATGAAGGCTGAAAAAATTCCCAGAGACGTGAACCCTAGGGCGCTGATACCATGACAGAAAAACGTGGTATTCTATATTATTTCACTGAACAATGAATACACATATATATTACACATTGGATGTGAATTGAAGTCAAAAAATTAGGAAAGGATAAAACTAAAAAATTATTCTATTTCCTAAATTAGATCCTCCTCATAACTAATTTCTTTCTCCTAATAATTACAAGAAAATCAAATCCTATCCTTAAAAAATGTCTGCCAGCTTTCCAACAACATGCAATTGTACCTAGGGGAGCTACATTCAGGGGGTGAAAATCAAAGAAAAACCTCGAAGAACACATTGTCTGATGATAAGAAAATCAGTTTTGGTAAAGGTTTACCCAATTTTACAATGAGGAAGCCTTTTTCTGAAGTTGTTGTTGGATCTGCTTCTGGGGCCTCTGGATTTCCTCCTCTCCAGCAGAGGAAGCAGCATTTATCAGTTTCAGATAGGAGTGTAAAGCACAGTACGATTGGAGATCCGAGTGTGGAACAGACTAGTAATAATCAAGGATCTAAAAAATCTGATGGTAGTTTATCCACTCCTGATGCCTTGAATGGGATCGATTCTAAGAGCTTTATGAATGGAGATCCGTATCTACTTAGAGGTAGTAAGGTAGTCCCTGCTAACCAGATTTCTGGTGAGGAAGCAAAAAAGAACCGTTCTTGTAAACACGTAACCGCATATGTGGAGTATGAACACGAGTGTCCCCATGGCCATCGTTTTCTTTTCAATCCCGAGCATCTCAATGAAGTTGGAACATCGTATCAACTGCTTGAAGAATCTCAGGTTCCTTCTTCTGTTAACACTTTGGATTGGAAACCCACAAATCCTTCAAAACCAAGTAATAACGTTCACCGTAGTAAAGTTCATCAAATTCCAAATAGGATGAATGCCAATATTTTTGAAAAAGAATGAAAAATGGATAAGTTAAAGGAGCAGAGTGATATATCGTTTGGTGTGCAGACACTCCACGATTTCATAAATGACCTCGAACGGAGCCTTGAGTCTATTAGAATTGATGATGGTGGGCAGGCTTTCTCCATGTTGAATAGAAACTTGCCAATCTACACGAACTGCCCACGCTATAGGCATTCCAAGCAAAATAAAGAGCTACAAAATGTAAAGTTTCCCGGCGCGGTATCACAGCTTCAAAGAATTTGTCTGGTATGAATTATTTCTTGTAAACCATTTCATCTAACATAACTTCTCACTTTCTGAAACAAGAAAAAAAAAAGAAAAGAAAAGTGTGCATATTGTGTCTACGCCTTGGATAACACTTGCGATCCTTTTAAAATAGCTTGTGTTCTTAGTCATACTTGCGAGTTAGATTAGTAAAAAAATTTTATAAGAATTAGATGACCTTTAGTTGGAATTTTTTTTTTCCCTTTCAACAAAGAAAGGAAACGAAACAAAGAAAAAAAAGAAAGAACGATGATTTATAATCTTTTTATTGCACGCATGGCCATTATTGCAGTAGGAAGGGAAGTTACAGGCTTGCATCTCTTCGAACATGGAAAATGGGAAACAAGACTTAAAACTATTTGTTATTATCGTTATTATCTTTCGCATATTAACATCCTTTACTTCTTCAATTACCGAACGCCTGAATGTAAGTTTTTCTTGCAGGTTTTCCGGTTTTATTAGCAACATGCCCAGTTATACAATTTGAGGCATGTCAAACTTAGTTGCGAGAGTGGTAGGAAGTAGGAGCACATTATATATGTACATACCATCATTAAATTGCTAGTGAAATGCATCTTTGTTGTGTCACTTGTTTAATTACTTGACCTGCTGATCTGTTCCTCGACTAAAATATACCTAGTGGTTGTACTTTCTAGCCCAAACTCGTTGTGACAATATTCTTATCCAATGGTGTATTTCAAAAGCTTTTACTGCATAGCTTATTGGTACATATTTTTCCCTTACTCTGGTGTTGTTGGTCAATTGTTGTGTTGATCTTAAAAGTTTAAATTTTTCTGTGCCTATTTGTTCTACTTGTAGGCATCTTGCCTACCTGCATCGATTCAAGAACATGAGCAAAAACTACGATTCACTCTTGGGTGTGAAGTGGTTTTACCACGTGAGAGTTTCCTTACACTTAAGCTTCCGTTTGTTTATGGAGTGGAAATGGAGGATAAAAGTCTACATCCTCTAAAGTACTTTGAACATCAAACAGAAGCAACTGCTTGGATTGCCAAGGGGACAATATTGCAGGCTATTACCAAAAGATATGGCATTGCTCTATCTGAATCTCACACATAGTTAAAGTCATCGGTGTCTGGAAATTGGCGGGTACAGTGATACATATATATATATATATATTCCCAGTATGTTCACATAGCAGTGTTGTTTGATCAACTTTATGTACATGCAGGTCAGTTTGTTTTTCCTTTACGTCATTTGGTATGATGGGGAGGAAAGAAATTTAATTATTTTATTGTTTGGTATTGCATGTGAAATTGGATGGAAAGAAGCAGTCTTATAAAGGATACTAGTATTTTACCCTTTACTTTTTCTGACGTTACCGATGTACTATGACAATTTGGTACTTTTTTTTAGCAAATCTACCTTTTGTCGAATTTGTTGCTTCACTTTTCTCTCCAATCTTGGTAGCATTAAAAAGTGTGGGTCGTGCAAGAGTTTTTATCTGCGTCATTTTTCTTCCTGCCGAACAATCTAGTTTCTTAACCTCCAATCTAAAATTTCTCCACTTTTTTTAGCACTAACTCTTTATTTCTTGCTTGCTCCTTTGAAACCCTTTCCCTCCGTGCATTTTCCTGGCGTTAATTTAACATCTTAATTTCTTTCTTCAGGAAATTTTATGTAGAAGTACATGCGAAAAGGTGAATATAAACAGTTATTGTGTATTTTTGGCGCTAAGTTACTAGCTCGGTCTTTCTTTCAGGAAACTTTCTTATCAGGAAAGTACATAATGCAGCTTTAAGGAGCACATACACGAGATCGGATCTGAAACTTTGATTGGCCAGGATCTCTAGAGTATTGTCAATCTGATGGACAATATGAGCATGACCATCAATTAAGCTGGGATGGTGAAACCTAATTATTGATGCATTTCCCAAATAGTTTTTGGGGTGGCAATCGGTGATGATTTTCGAGCTGCCCTTTTTGTTGGCTGGTAAAGTGGCTTCTTTGTTGAAACTGGGAAGTTATTTCTGAAAATACACAAAGGGTCTCAGTTTATGGATACTACTAATGGTGCACATGATGACTGGTGAGATTTGACTGCAAGATAAGAGCATTTGAGAATACAGCTTATGCTAGGTGTTATGCTTTTAAGACCTCTCTGCTTTAAAAGCTATTTCTAATTTTTCTATCCTTATTGGGCTGCGTTTTATTTTGGCATATTTCGGACAGGCAGCTTGAGTCTTCAGGTTGAAGCTCTTCTGAACACTTTTGGTAGGATCGTTGTTCTCTGCATAACTCTTCATTTATACACATATTGCTGGTTGGACTCGACAACAATTTGTGGTTCTTGCCCAAGTTCTTATAACGAGTCTGAAGACTTTTTATATTGCATGTTTGATTCTGTGATTATTCTAGCATCTTAACGCGTAATTCATCGTAAGACTAGCTATTTTTTCTTTATTTGGCGGCAAAAGTTTTACGCTCAATTTTCCTCCTTGGATTGTGCTCCGATGGTATTTTGGCGGTTGATTTTAAAGAAAGCAACTAGACTAAGGCCTAAGAGTCAGTCTTTGTTTCTGCTACTGTTTCTGGGAAGAGGCTACAGACAGTCCAACAATAGAAGATTTTAGGCGTTCATGTAGAAAGAAAATTACTGTTAGACAATGCTAAATCATAGAATAAATTTGGGGTTGGGGTTGTTCTACTAAAATGCCCTTAGACTGAATTAGAAAGTACATTAAATTTTCTAGCTTATTGAACATTTTTCTTTGATTTTGAAATAGAAGCATAGTGAAAACTACAAACAAGTGATAACAACTTTCAACGCTTCCTTTCCCTTCTACAAGTAGGATTCAGTGTAGAGTCTGACATTTTAATCCTAGCTTGTTTGGTTATCTTCGGTAATGCAGGTAATAAAGTAATTTGACACCATAGTCTAAATAAGTGAAAAAGTGCCATCCCAAACAATCCTCTAAATTGAATCCCTCGTCCAATCCCTTCCCTCTAATCTTTTCTACTGAAACAACCGTAGGTTCTAAATTCCTTTGACTAGTCCCTCCACCCCACCCTATACTTTCCTACACATTTCACTCCTACCAAACAAGCTCAAGTGTGACAATCCGTTCTTGCACTAGTACATCAGATCAGAACATAGCTTCTTTCTTATTATTTGTTCTGAATTTGATCATTTTTTTTTTTTTTTGTTTGTGCCCAAACAGGTTCTGGATTTCTGCTGTCCTGGAATATCAGCCATGGTGATCTACGGAGCTTAAGACAAGATATGGGAAGATGACAGTTTCTATTGTTGGTAGTACAGTTCTTTCATGTCCGACAAATCTTTCAACTGACGTTTATTCTTGCAAGCACTCTACTTGCTAAATATATGCTCATATCAAGTATCATTTTACTAATCTGAGATGTTCAAGCAACTAATATTTTATGATGCTTTTTACTAATCTGTGGTGTTCAGTATGTTCTTTGTGGATTTACAATTGCACGTTGAAAGATTTTAACAGCCAGAATCAGCTTTGAATCCAACACTTGCTTTAGTCTCTGTTTGTGGTGACATAAGTTCCTCCCTACAACTCATGAATTAAGAATTCTCGCAATAACAAAGTCTACTCGACCTGAATTAGGAGTTAATCAAACCTTTGATAGGAATCTTTTACAAAACTATCAACTAATATTATCAACTGATCAGAACGGTTCGTTATTAGACCGTGGCATTTGATTCGCCAAATACATCATTATTGTATACTCTTTCATATGTATAGCGCATAGCACTTTTATTTGCGAATCCTTTTGTTTAATCCTACAAATAAAAATCTATGTATATTTATTTTTTTATTTCCTTGGATTTGTTGCTCTTGCTTTCTTCGAATTCTATTTGGATTTCAATTTCGTTCGAACAACAACCCGTGTAAAGGACTTATTGGGGGAAAAGGAATTGGCAATACCAATTGGCTTTCTTCCTTTACTCTATTAATTTAATGGAATTTTAAGAAGTATGGGAACAAACGAGATATTTTGAAACTCACATAACATAAGACCCGATACTTAATTCTAAATTCTAATAAGTATCATTCTTATCTTATTGGAAATTTACAATTGAAAAAAAAATCAAATTCTAAATCAATATTATTTTTTACTCTATTTAGTAGTATTTAGAAAAATAAGAGGAAAAATACTAGAATAAATAAAAATATATATATAGACAATTAGTTTACAGACTCGGTTTAAGCTGTTAAGGGAAGAACCGCAGTAAGGACACTAGGGGGCATGCCCTGAAGAGGTTCTTAATGTGGGAGCCCTTTATGCTAAGTGAATATCCCTTACTTTCGTAACCAGTGTAAGAGTTAGAAAAAAAAAGCTAACTTCACTTCATGCGTAATCATGTTCTTGCAATAGCTTGTCTGTCTGGTCTTGCTAGTGAATGCTTATCCGTTGTTAGCGCTTTCGACTTCTCTTCTCATCTCACAGATGTCGCCTTGAGAGTTCCATCCTCCCTCACCCACGCTTAGCTCTTTGAAGCAGATGTATCCAGACTAATACCAATCCAACCCATTTCGTGAATAAAATGTGACCAATTAACCAACCAACAAAACTACTTGTTACAAATAACATCTTGTTGTTGCATCGAAACATATAAATGTTGACTAATCTGACTAACAATTAAACTGAAATGGTTGAATAATTGAAAAATGAGATTATTCAGGAATACACATTGGATGCTAAGATCACACATTGAATTTCTGTTAGTAGATCCATAATCAAAAAAGTGTTTGTGATTATTCTAGAAGAAATGAAACAAAAGATACGGTAGAGCTAGAACAGTTATTGTATGAGGTCTACCCACTGCTAGATGCAGAGGCGCATAATAGATCGATATGAACATCATGAGCTGTCCTGTAATAAAACCGGTTGTTGCTGATACTTTATTCTTGGTTCCTTCTTCCATAACACAAGCTCAGAGAAGGAAGAGATAAGAGGACCCTATGGAGAATGTGGCTAGAAATCCATAATAGAGTCTGACCACAACGATCGAATTTATTATCTTCATGCATAAGGATACTAGATTACCTAGTATAAAAGATTGAAAAATCATCACAAACCTCCCCTTTTTCTTTTCCATTTCAATTTTTGGATTATTATATGATGATTTTTTAACTTTCCATGCAGACACGCCACTTCTTGTTGGCCTTCTTGACGAGGACAATGTTGGCTAATCACTCTGGATATTAGACTTCTTTAAAATAAATCCTACCTTCAGGAGCTTTTGGACTGTAACGCCCCTAAGTGGGGGTTAACAGTTTTTATTGAATAAAATAAAGATTAGAAAATAAACACAAATCGTCAAAGTAATTTGCCCGGGACTTAAATGAAAACTCTTAAATTAAAATAAAAACATAATCAAATAAATAAACCACAGTTTAATGTAGCACCTTAAATTTTAATAATATACAACTGTCATCATCATCATTTCAACCCTCATCAAATCTTAATACAGTCACAGAAAGTAACAATAGATGCTTACATTATCATGAAGATCATTCTTTGCATTCAAAGCAATCTCAACGTAATATAGCTACATAGCTTCTCCAACTATTTTTCTTGTAGCCACCTCACACTTAGTGAGTCCTGAAAAGATAAATATAACAGGGATGAGCGACAACATGCTCA